>WWET01000132.1:258732-288013 GCA_011038615.1 Limnodynastes dumerilii | reverse complement strand
CTGTAGCCCTGACTGGGGAGTCTTTTTTCCAACCCCAACCATTATCCTAACCCTCACCCTAAGCCTCCCTTTCCATAACCTTAAGCGTCTCTTCCCCACCGCCTGACCCTAACATTTCCCTTCTCAGGTCCATCCCCACCCCACAGCCTAACCCTAAGTCTGTCCTTCTAGGCTCCATCCCCTCCCTGCAGCCTAACCCTATGAGTCACGTCCTATGCTCCATCCGCTCCCTGCAGCCTAACCCTAAGTCTACCCTTCATTGATACATCCCCTTCTCTCAGTCTAACCTTAAGACTACCCTGCTACTCTACATCTCCTCCCCCTGCAGCCTAACCCTAAGACACAGCTTCTCCCGTCCATCCCCTTCCCGCAGCCTAACTCTAAGACTACTGAGGTTAAAAAATAGCAGATGGAGAATGTGCCGTAAATGCTAAGGATGGTATGTTCTCAATAATCAAAATCTAATACTAATCGAATTATAAACCATTTCTCATACCGGTAGGTTATGTAGAAAGTTCAAACCTCATAGTATTGATAATTATGGTTCTTATAATAAATTACATTTAACTTTTTATATATATATTTTAAAATCATTCTTTATTTGAAGTTCAAAAACATTACAGTAGTACACATGAGTATGAAATGGGTATTTAAGGCACAATGGGGTAGATCCAGAACTACGTTTGCCGTACGTTTATTCGCTGAGCGTATTTTTGTGCGCATAAATTTGCTACACTCTCCTCGGAACACCCCTTGCACGGACGTATTTTGTCAAGATACGCTTTCCAAACCCTACCTTAACTTTTTCCAATGTAACCGCAGTCATACGCACACGTACGTATGGGCTAGACGAATTTACGCAGCTAAGCACGCCCATACTGTACACTTTAAATACAAACCCCCGCCTACATAACGTATTTCAGACGTATTTTGGAGTAACGTAAAATTGGCACGCCCACACGTAAGTATTTACGTGACACATACGTGAATGGCCCATACGTTCACAATTACGCGACGATAATGTGCGTATTTTCTATGGTGCGCATGCGCAGTGCGTTCAAAACAGCGATTTTACGTCTCCGCCACGTGTAAATTCGCTTCGAAGCGTTGTTCTGGATCAGGCCCAATATGTCCATCAAAAGTCTAATTATGACAAAGATTTTGTATCGTTTAACACAAAATATTAAAACATTGTTATAAGACAATGAGGCAGATCCAGAACAACGCTTCGAAGCGAATTTACGCCTGGCAGACATGTAAAATCGCGTTTTGGTAAGTACTGCTCATGCGCACGACAGATAATACGCTATGTAACGAAAATGTGAGCGTATGGAGCATTTACGTATTTGCTGCGTAAATCTGTACGTGTGGGCGTGCCAATTTTACGTCAGCCAAAAGTACGTCTAAAATACGCAATGTAGGCGGGGGTTTTCATTTAAATTGTACAGTATGGGCGTGCTTAGCTGCGTAAATACGTGTTACCCATCTGTACGTGTGTGAACGACAGCGGTTACGTGGGCAAAAGTTAAGGTAGGGTTTGAAAAGCGGAAATCGGTCAAAATACGTACATTCAAGGGGAGTGTATAGAAGGTACATACATGCAGGGGGAGTGTATAGAAGGTACATACATGCAGGGGGAGTGTATAGAAGGTACACACGAGAAAATACGCTACGCTAGTAAACGGATTGCTAGCGGAGTTCTGGATCTACTCCAATAGCTGTAACTGAGCAACTTATAGTGCACAATGAGGTCAATCAGCAAACTACGTATGTTAGCCACACATTATACAGTATTAAATGTCTCTTTGAAAGGGGTTACTATCTATTAACATTTCTTGATGGTACCAGGTGGTGGATTGGAAACATTTAGTCAATATTTCTTTAGTATAGCTAGGTAAGCTAATTATATAAGCTAACCATGTATCAAAAAATGTATTTGCCGTTGTTCCTTATTATAATTAGTTTCAGCCCAAATCCTTCTGGAAAAGGACGGCTAATCTGGATGTGACCATATTTAGCGTTGGTGGTTGGTGGAGGTTCCTGTTCTACCCATTTGGATAGTAAAGCTTTTTTTGGCTGCCGCCTACGATAACTGTCTCTCCTCTCCACCGGAGAGACGACCGCGCATCTCTGGTATATGTTCCAAAAGGCCCAATCCCGTGTAATAGTAAAGTCTAGTTTTAAAAGATCTTTAATATATTCTTGCACAAGTCTCCAAAAATCTTGAACAATGGGACAAGACCGACATTTAACTTTTAAATGTAATTTATTATAAGAACCATAATTATCAATACTATGAGGTTTGAACTTTCTACATAACCCATCGGTATGAGAAATGGTTTATAACTTGATTAGTATTAGATTTTGATTATTGAGAACATACCATCCTTAGCATTTACCGCGCATTCTCCATCTGCTATTTCTTAAGGTCTTGCATCGGGAACTTTCTAATTACTGACAATTAGCTGATTCGAAAATGCAATAAAGGTTCTAAATCACAAGTGGCACAATGTAAAATGTTCTTGTTTTGACAAGCTTTCCGTTCCTGGTTCAGATTAGGCTGTAGGACAGGATGGTTACGGTCAGGCTGCGGAGAAGGAAGGGATAAGTTTAGGCTGTGTGTGACAGGGATGGTTAGGGTCAGGCTGTGGGAAAGGAAGGGGTTAAGGTTAGGCTGCTGGATGAGGATAGTTCGTAGAGTGTTAAGGTTAGGATTCCAAGAAGGATGGTTTGTGGTGGGTTAAGGTTAGGCTTCCAAGAGGGATGGTTAGTGGGGGGGTTAAGGTTAAGCTGCAGAGAGAGGGGTTGGTTTGGATCAAGAAAACTTACTTGTCACCAATGGACCCTTCGTAAAGACAGCAGTTATGGGAACAACACCGTCTCTCTGGAAATTGCCGAAAACTTACAGCAGTGTTCGATACAGTGCCACAATGTGATCTGTCGAAAGACATCATTGGAACAGTAAATCACACCTGGTAATTGTATAGTGTGGATGATGTACCATTTTATTGCAGCGTTGACAAAAAAAATCCAGGATAAGTATTAGTTGGTTTGCGCAGCAGATAGAGTACACTTATTTAACAAAATCCATAGAAGTGTGTGTTACTAACATAGGGTATTTTAGTGATAGAATCAAAATCGTAAAGCGATACTTAATCTATTGTTGCTTTATAAAAACCTGTTAATAAATAAATAAATAAGCCAATGCATTGCAGTACTTGACCTTAGAATATGCTCTACGCGGGGTGCGTGTCTGAATACCCAGAGGATGGCTCTTATGATCCAGCCAGGCACAGAATAGAGAGCTGCTGTCTGGTCACTGTGTGCATTGAAGAAGATAACAGTGGCTGCTGGGAAGGGACTCACTAATATATGACCCATATTCAAGAACTCCACCCCACCACCCTGTTCTCCATCATTTTGGCATTTGGACATTGTTGGATGTTGTTGCTGTTGTTGAAGAGGACCCCATAAAAGTTCAAAGTTCAGGGCCCCAAAAGTGTAGGACTGCTACTCTCTATATGCATATTGAACTAATTATTATTATATGAGGCTGTTTTTATTGTGTGTATTTTGTGGTAAATTTTGCCCTAAAATTATAACTGCAACTATACTACGTTTGTCCTTAACTACATATACAATACAAATGTCTTTGTAAGATCTAATTGCATTCACTTCTGATTCAGTTATATATGATCAGGTATCAGCATGAGTGAGGACTTACCGGATCCCCACTATACAGAACCACCCTCCTTGCTTACACAGACTTCCGAACCCAGGACTCTGCTTTAACGTTTCCGATCCGAGCGACGGCGGGCGTTACTCTGGATCAGGCCCTATATGCATATTGAACTAATTATTTTAATGAGGCTGTTTTTATTGTGTGTATTTTGTGGTAAATTTTGCACTAAAATTATAACTGCAACTATACTACGTTTGTCCTTAACTACATATACAATAAAAATGTCTTTATAAGATCTAATTGCATTCACTTC
The DNA here is from genome assembly GCA_011038615.1 of Limnodynastes dumerilii. Classification (NCBI taxonomy): domain Eukaryota; kingdom Metazoa; phylum Chordata; class Amphibia; order Anura; family Limnodynastidae; genus Limnodynastes; species Limnodynastes dumerilii. The sequence goes on along the minus strand of WWET01000132.1, from coordinate 284,018 downwards.
TGATTCAGTTATACATGATCAGGTATCAGCATGAGTGAGGGCTTACCAGATCCCCACTTTACAGAACCACCCTCCTTGCTTACACAGACTTCCGAACCCAGGACTCTGCTTTAACGTTTCCGAATTGTTTGTGCGTTTCGGGTTCTAGTGACCTCTAAACCTGTATTAATGCAGAGAGTACAACAAAGAAAGACAGGATATAAAAGGTAAACAGAAAGGGAGCAAAGAATATGCTTCATAATTGGATAAAATTACAATGACTACAATGAAGAAGTAAAAATATGAATCACACAATCACTGGAGGTTATTTTTTGGTTGAATGACACGCAGAACAGATTGATCAATGAAGACAGATTCTGTGCTTGGACACCTAATCCTGCTTATCTGGAAACAAGCACAAAAGCATCTTCAATATTTACTTATAACAAGAGTTTCATATAGGTTGAAGCATATTTCCGAGCTGGAAGGTACCAGGAAAAGAGATAACGCTTTGAGCGCTATCTGTGGTCACATAAAATCCTTGGTCTACAGTCTGTAATCCTGACTATTCACAGGATGTGATTCAAAAATGTCTTAAAGACATTATTAATAATGGCAAACTATATATATTGTTTAGGGAGCAGGAAGAATGACACATAATGAAGGGTTTTCTCACTCGCATAGAGCGGTAAACAGCCACATTGTTTAAAGTCTGGATCTGGTTTTATGTAAATATCATGGACTGACTTGGTTGAGTATCCACTCTGGGTTCCCAGGGACGTGATAGGGTTTCCGCGTGGTGTTGGAAGCTAGAGGGTTTGCTATGTGCTTATGTGTTAGTGGGCAAAGGGTTGACTGGACTGGACAAGGCAGACTTGGCTGGACTGGACAAAACAAGCTTGACTGAACTGGACTAGACTCGACCTGGACTGGATTGGACTTGAACTGGAACAGGATTTGACTTGACCTTAACTAGACCAGGACTGTATTGAACTTGACCTTGACTGGACCAGGAATGGACATGAACTGGAACAGGACTTGACCTGGACTGGATCAGGACTGGAATGAACTTGACTGGACCTGGACTAGACTGGACTGGAACAGGAATAACAAACTGCAGTATGTTCACTACAGACTGGGATCAGGCTGATTACTGCAAACTGAAAATTGTAGACAGAGATCTCCCAAGGAGGGAGTTAAGAGGAACCAGGCACAGTGCTCTGGGTTTAAATAGAACGCCCATGAGATTCCTAGAGCTGGACTCTGATTGGCTGGAACAAGTCATGTGATGATTCCAAGATGGCAGTACCCATCAAAATAGTCCTGGAAGCATGGTAATGGCCAGAAAGGGCAGAAGACAGATGACTCCTGTAAGTACCACGGTTTGTGACAATAAATATGTCTGTAGAACTTGTCAGGGATGGTGGGGTGACTAATAAACTCGAAGGGCTATACCAGACCTTCATACCCTCTGCTGAATAGGTCAGTTGTACAAGATTGATGTTCTAATTGCAGTCCTTTTCACACTTGTTATAACACTTCACTTTTGTTGACCATATAAAAAGCTAATAATAGTAACACAGTAAAAGAGAATTGAACATTCTTCCATTTGCCTCATCGATATAACAGTATGGGTATAATAAAAGAATTTCTTTCAGCCTTTTTTTTTAACTATAGTTGATTCCAAATCAGATTCAGACATAGTACCGGTGTAGAGGGAGTGTACAATACTCAGCATAGACCAGGGTTTGCTTGTTTTATACTTTCAAGACATCTGATTTCCGTATTAATGTCACAGGGCCAGATCCTAGGTTACGATTCTAATGTGATTGCATACAGATCTGTCTTAATCACCTCTTGAATCCTCCATCTCTAGGTCAAGTGAATATACTATATATATATTTAATACAAGTACAACATTGCTGTCTTTGTAACATCTGCCATTTCCCATGACTTCCCAGGGGGTCACCATCTTGCTTGTGCTAAAGTTAGACATGTACTGTAGCCCTGATTGATAAACACAGACATCAGGTTTCACTTTGTTATGAAGAGGAGTAAAAATATTCCCAGTAATGGGAGTTGTAACATGATTGGTGACAATGTGCACTGAGGAAATGACATATTTATGTGTCCGGCAGGAGTCAGTCGGAAGGTTCTCACATAGATCATATGGCACAAATCAAGCATGGTAGGCGTGGAATAGTTTCCTTCAAGGTAGCACCATGCTAGCCCTGCCACCTGTGACACAGTATATTATTATTACCCGCACAATTTACTTAAGGCAGGCATGAGAGGGGGAGTGAAAGGGGGCGTTCACTCCCCTCTCTCTGTCGGACAGACAGATTCCCGTACGTATGGAAAGCGCGTGGGAGTCTGCATCCGGACACTTAAGAAAGTGCTGCTTTTTCCGTGCGTATTTTTGGGATCGGTTAAGATGCGCATGCGTAGTAACTTTTTTTTACGCAAGCTATGTAGGATTTCAGCACAGAAATCCATTAGGTGCGGCCTTCAAATCAGTGCTTAGTGAGGGGCGTGCCTTTCCTCGGTATGTAGGAAGTTATGTAAAAGTGGGTGGGGAGAGGGAGGCATTTAAATGGCCTACTATGGGCGTGGTTAGGAAAGCAGGCACGTACCTTAGCAACTTAAGCACAAATATACGCACAGAGAGTTAAGGTTGCCGTATGGTGATGAAAGTCTTCTAAAATCCATAAGTGCTAGGGGGTGTCATGGGTGTTACCTCTTAGGTGCGTATATTTGCGTATCCATGCGTACTTATTTCACACTTAAGTGTGAATCCAGTCCATAGTCTTTGTCTCATCCTTTTCAATGTAAAAGTAGTATAATAATTTGCCCATAAGGTTAGGCTGTGGGGTTTCGCAGTAGAGAGAGGTGTACCGTCATGGATGGTCTGCAGCATGTATTGAGCCTTCCAATGACATATTACAGATAGGTCTATATATAACTCTGCTTCCTTTAGTGCTGTCTGGTTGGGTGTTATCATTCCTGGCTCAGGAATACAGATCTAAGTATTATACGGCTATCATTGTGTTGAGAATTTAGCAGCTGCAAACATCCATGTCCATAATGACTGTTTTGTCCTCTGTTTTCTGCCTCTCAGCTGTGTAAGATATACAGGTCATTTGCTAGATAGGTTTAGGTATTAGCACAGAATGTAACACTGACAGCAGATGCCACTTTCCCATAGACCCAGCAGCAACAGTGCAAATGAAAGACTGACAAAGGCCTCTGTAATGAATCAACCAGGAGAGAACTGAATGTGTATGTTCCATATAGAGGGGAGGAAGAATCACTGGATGACATAAACATAGAATAAGAAGACTGATGTTACAAGAGTGAGATGTATATTACCACAGGTAAAGACTAAAGCTGGTTATACACTATGGCAATTATTGGCTCTATTATCCAGTTATTGTGTCATCGGGCCAATAATTGCTTTAGTGTATGGCCAGGATCAATTTTTAAAACACCAAATAAAACGCACCAGAAACGCTCTGTTACAATTATTTGGTTTTTAAACATGTTTCATTTATATCGAGTGCTATCAACTAACTGAATGGCTCCAAATTGTTTAAGTGCTTTTTCCAGCCGAAGCTGCGTGGTGTGGATAGTGGCTGATCCCTGTCTCTACTACTCCCTGCACTGGCCAATGCTGCAGACCTATGTATTATGCTGCACTGACACCTTTGCATCCCCCTCTTCTGCTAGGATTATCGGACCAGCAAGAGAGGTGTATGGTGCCGATAACAGGACATTTCCATGGCGGGAAATCGTCTCGTTTATTGGGTCTTTCCCTGCTCGGATCGATAATTGTCCTAGTGTATGACCAGCCTACCAGTCCTCACCATTACTGCAATTACAACAGCATCATTGCCACTAGACCAGGCTGAGGTTACATGTAATACTGAGGTAGATGTGAGGATTAATTGGCCACTATTCATTTTCTTTATTATTCAGTTAGATATCCCAAACCTAGGAATAAGCAGGGAACAAGATAAATCCACTTTTTTCCCTTCTGATTACCCATCTTACATCTTACATTATTTATTTATTTTTCTCCCACTGCAAAAAAATGATTAATTGTGAAAAATGTTTCTGTCAGCAGGCCGGCTCTAGAGCGTAGCGCTCTGTCTGATGACTCATGGACGGATGTGTGTTTAGTTACACGGCGCATTACTGTGCAGACAGCAAAATTCAAATGTGATGGTGCAAAGCCTGCTCCTTACCGTATGCAGCGCCTGTTATCTGCCCTGTGTACTGCACGATGTGGCTCATTCTAATAGAATAGGCTGATTTTTGCAGGACCTTTTGGTTTCTTTTTTATTTTGTAAACAATTGGCCTCTCTTCACAATATATCTTATTACAGTGTTATCCATGATACTGAAAATCAGTTAGATGACAATGGGCCTGATCCAGAGCTACGCTCTGGTTCGTTGTTACGCTGGTCGTATGCGTAAGATTTGCGCATGTGCCCGGCAGATGTTTTTTTTCCTAACCATCGCTGAGGATCCACAACAACGTATGTCTTGTAAAATACGTCCGTCATTTGCTCATAGTAGCTACGTATCCTTTTGTTACGTAGATTACGTATCTTAAAGACCGCATATACGCAATCTACGTAACAAAACGATACGTAGATTACGTAAAATAGTTACTACGCATGCGTAGTAGCTATTATGAGCAAATGACGGACGTATTTTGCGAGACGTACGTTGTGGTGGATCCGGCCTAATGGTAGGTGCTTGTAACCGTAACAAAAAGACATTCAATTCAATATATGAAATGTGTGAAAGTGTATATATAAATGGAGAGGTGCTGCCAAGGGCCAAAGTGACCACTGTGTAACTACAAGGAACAAAAGAGAGGTCCGGCGCTCTGAACAAACATTATATAACACTATGTGTCAGCACATACATAAAAAAGAGGTTTAGTTCACAATAGTCCCTATCCATCTGCTATATGTGTAGTCAGGGGGTCTGTATCGAGACACCCCGGCTATTTGAACAGTGTGCAGTGGCTATTTGAACAGTGTGCAGTGGCCATTTTGTCGGAGGGGTCAGGCTCCCAAAGTGAAACTAGCAACAGTAACAAAAAAACGCAGTAAGTGTTTAAAATTAGTTACTCCTGGGCTAAACCATGTTGATTTCAGGGGGGGATATAGCTTTGAATTGCTTACTGCACACAGATACTGACCAGCTTTACTATCACACTGTTATTTAGACTTGGGATAGGAAACATCACCTCTCAACTCTAATACTGTTTGCAACAGATGAAATATGACTCCCCTGCAATCAGTGCTAATTTCAAGCACTTACTTAAGTCTGGATCCAGTCCAATGAATGGAGAAGGCTAAAACTGGCCATACACTGGGACGATTATTGCTAGGGAAATGTCCTGTTATCGGCACCATACACCTCCTCTGCTGGGACCGATAATCCCAGGGCTCTCTATGGTTCTGCTGCATATATACTAAGCTGCTCTGACAAAGCTCTTCAAAGCTGCCAGAGCAGCATAGTACATAGATATGCAGCAGCATCTATTGCAGGGAATAGTACAGACAGGGATCAGCCGAAGCCACGCTTTACACAGCACGACTTCGGCTGATCTCTGTCTGTACTACTCCCTGCAATAGACGCTGCGGCATATCTATGTACTATACTGCTCTGACAGCTTTGAAGGTATACTTCTAAGCTGTCAGAGCAGCTTTGTATATAGATTTGCAGCAGCCTATTATCGGGTGATCGGGCCAAAAATCGCTCTAGTTAATGGCCAGGCTTATAATCACTCTAGTGTATGGCCAGCTCGAGACATATTTGCCATTGCAATACAAGTCTCAGCACACACTGCCAACTATACCAGAGGGTTTTGGCTCAACAAGCGCTACTGAGTTTCAACGTTATCATTATTGTCATACAAATGTACATCATAGCGGTTACATTACCGTCTAAATATTTAACAAGTGATATATGACTTTTTTTGTTTTTCTATCATTCGTTATCCCCCACTGCATAAGGTTAATAGCCAATTCATTTGATCAGTCATCTGTATCTTGTAGACCTGTCTTCCTCCTATGAAAGGCTATTAATATTTTCTGCTATTGACTTTTCAGTACATATTTAATAAATACCACATAGCATCTTAGGCACTGCATATTCCAGTGGCAACCTTGTGTATTATGTTAGGTAGCAGCATCATTAGTGTGACCCAGTGTCTCCTGTGATATTCAGTCATAATACAATATGATTCTCTAAGGCAGGAAATGTCAGCACGGTCAAACAGAGAGAGACAGAGCAGATGATGGCTGGTCATGGAGGTATCATGATGGTGGGGTGTTCATTACCCCGCAGGGACCTAGGTTATTGTAATCCCCTACTACAGGAGGTTATTTCCAATCATGGACAATAGAGCACATTTATTATGCGATGACAGGGCTCTCAGAGATAACATGCAGTATTTTACAGAATAGGCTTGAAATTAAATAAATGTATAAATAAATGAATAAAAGGGGACATGAAAATAAGTATACATTGGGCTGGATCCAGACCTATGTTCCCTTTACGTTTCAACACGTAGCGTATTTTCTATGCGCTCCCCTCGGCCGTACGTACTTTTTACACTTTCCAAACCCGTCAGTATGTCTGAAAAGATCCAGTCTGATGGACATAACAGATCATGCAATGTGCCAATAAAACAGGACAGTAAAATAATGTCCTGGGATTTTGAAAAGAAAGAGGGTCATGGTAACGGCACAAGCAGTTATTGTTCGTCACCAGTGCCATGTACTTCTCCAGTGTCTACAGTTGGTACTTAAAATAAGCACTTTGTAGGAGCAGCAGACTCCTTATTTGGGTGCAGCATCCATTATAGACCGGCGGAAAGCTGACAGTTAACCTGTCAGCACTAAAATGCCGTCAGGGTAAATTGATCGGCTCGCCTCCATCTGACAGGGTCATTAACACGACCTCGGTTAGATAAAATATTGTCATGCCGGCAGGAGTACAAGAAAAGGAAGAGAGAGAAGAGAGCAGAGGAGAGGAGGAACAGCAGATAGAGGGACAGTACAAGAGCGATGACAAACAGACAATGGAGTGGGCAGAGCAGAGGGACAGACAGATGGGGGCAGCAAGGAGAGACACAGGAGCAGGGATAAGGTAAAAAATGTATCATGTTTTTAAATAGATTTTTTTTTTAAATGTATTAAAGGTGCTATTTGGAACATCTGCATTTCACCCGCGCTGACATCCTTTTTTTAATATTGAAAACACTTGTGGCAATGATACAGCTGACATTATGGTGTCATTGCCTTTGTAGTGACCATAGCCGCCTTCACCTCACCGCCAGGAAGCCGTTGCGAGTCTCGGAACCGATGGCTTTATTCCGAAGTAGTTGCATTTCCGCTGTCTCTATTTCAATGACAGCAGTTTCAGATTGATATTTTTATGAATGGGTGAGTATGTGATCGGAATACTCACCCATTCATTTTCTGAAGCGCCGCCTTCGCGGATTTAGGATTAGGCTTGCAGGTGGGGGACTTAGAGTTAGGCTGTGGGGGGGGTGACTTAGGGTTAGGGAGTGGATTGTGGTTGCTTACCTTTCGGAACACTGTGTTTGGTTCTCCAGGGATCGATTGCTATACGTCTTTGAGGCATAAGCAATGGTTTGTCAAGAAATCGTAGCATGCGTGTGACTCTCCTTGGGGTGTGGCAGTCATTTGGGTCATTCCTCATCTTCCATGGAAGAGTAAGGCCACTTCCAACTACGAGGAGTGCTCAAGTTCTAAGGTCTCCTATTTGGTCTCCTGTAAATCACGTACTGCAGGAAGCTGAAACTATGGTCACCTCTCACCCTAGTCTCCCTCCATCCGCACACATTTATCACAACGTCAATGCCACAACTGCATGGCGCTGTGAACACTTTTTGGGGGTACGTTAAGACCACTGAAACTGGTATGTTGAGACGCCATCTTGCATAATATTGGCCTTCTTTGAAGTTTCGCACCCATGAATATACATTTTTCACGATGAGATATCTTCTCCACATGTTTCATTCAGCTGGCAATAAGTGTCCAGGGATGTGACCCCACGCAGATGAAGAAAACGAATGATAACATACTGCTCTTGGAACGTTGACATTTAAAGGGCCCGATTCCATTAGCTTCGCATCGGCGTTATTTGCGGTGCAAAGCTAATTCTGTAAAATTTTCGGGGAGATTCTATAAAAATGTGCTTATTTTTTATAACATATGACGGGAAAAAGCGCACCATGAGCACTTTCCCGTCATTGCGGCTAATTGAATCGGGCCCTTAGTGTCTAAAACGCTGCTACCAGAAGGTGGTGAAATGTACATTCTATGAACAAGATGGTGCTGCATCTGTGTCACACAATGGGTGTAGTTTGCTGATACAATGGTCTGTTTTGCGATTGCCGGCAGTCTTCATTGTGGACAACAGCAGCGCTGCAACTCCTGGAGTGGCGAATGGTGAAACCGTAAATTGCATCCCCGCACAACCGTAAAGAATAGCCGCATCTGGTAAAACATACCCCAAGTTTTACATGTTCCCATTCTCAAGAATGAAAATGGGAGACCTGAGAACTGTAATGCGCCTCGTACATTCCTCTCACCTAAACGGGACCTTTATACGATTAAAAATCCAGATCGTGGGAGCACTTGCACTTACACTCTTGCAATATCACTTCAAATGGTCTGCAATCGTATGTTCGGCCCGATAATTGCATAAATGTGCACCCAGCTTTAGGGATTTTAATTATCCCTTTATATCCCATATGATTCTAGCTCTGAATTTTATAAATAATATATGAGTTATAGTAAATCCTCATCTCAGATGTGTGTGGGATGTGTTCCTGTGCATCAATGGGTTTCCAAACGTTTACTACTTAAGACCCTAAGCTGCAGACTAATCCCCAACAGGTGAAAATTCATAGTCCTATGAGCAGAAAAAGGGTAGAGTATAATTATAGAGTTTGTTGACAATCATCTCTTACTTGTTGCTCCCAAATATAATCCAAAAAGACTCATGAGGATTTATACCAGAAGATGTCATTAGTCCAACAAGCATCATTGCAACACTTTCCCAATTTCAAGTCTACAATGTAATCCTTTTACTGCAAAAATATGGGCCAGAGGTCCGTGTTCACAGATCCGTTTTTGCGCGGAGTTCAGTGCGTATTTTTACGTTCGGAGTAACTGCGCATCTGTAGTAACTATTTACGCTATTTTCGTTGAATTTACGCATGGAAGTCCATTAGGCGCGTGCGTGTGAACCGCACTTGGGGACATACGTACGTAGGAGCGTGGTTGCAATCTGTACAGACAAAGTTACGTTAAAGTGGGTGGGGGAGGCATTTAAATGACCATTTGAGGGTGCGGTTAGTTACATACGCACGTACATAAGTATTATACGCACGTAAATGCATAGACATAGAGATAAGGGTGCTATACGGTGGCGGAAGTCTACATAAAGCCGTACATGGGTGTTGGCTTGCAACGTACGTGCGTATAATTGCGTACCTTGAACTAACGGATCTGTGGATACGGCTCAGAAAAATGAAAGTCTCTGGGACAGGCTTTGGACTACAATTAGGTTCAATGGAATACAAGGAATGTAGCAGTCTTGTCATATAGTTATTGCACAAGCCTTTTATAACAAAAGATCTATCTATCTATCTATCTATCTATCTATCTATCTCATATCTATCTATCTATCTATCTATCTATCTATTCATCTACCCAGGGCTGCTGCCAAAAATTTTGGGCGCCACGTCACTCTGTCCCCTATGTGATGTCACATAAAGCCGAAACGCCACGGATCTGCATTAAGAGCGAGCTGATACGCAGAAAAGTCCTTCCCTGCGCATTGGCTCGTTAATATGCCGCCAGTATTGGTGGAAGGCTACCGCTCATACCTGCTGCTACATGCCTAAGGTACGTTTCGGTGGGCCCCATCTGTCTCCAGGCCCAGGACAGTAGTCCCAGCTGTACCCTCCTGAACGTGGCCCTGTATCAAGAGAGAGAGGTTTGTCTTTGCAAGACTTATAGCAGGGAATGTTAATTACAGCTCTACTGTCTGCTATTTTTTATCTTCAGCTGCAAGCAAGGGCGTCCGAACAGGGGTAAAGGTGGTGATACGCACACTGATTCCCTCCTGCCAAATATGAAGGGTTAGAGGGGCCACCCTGTAAGTCTATATAAAGTACACTGTACTTGCCAGTCAGCAGATCACTGATGAGTCTATATGACTAAAATACAATGTCAGCATTTTAGTCATAGAGACTTGCAGTGTGCAGGCTGGCCCAACAGCATGAACCACAGGACAGAGAAGACTTTATGGTTAGTAAATGGGTGTTTCTTTTGTGAGTGTGTATGTGTATATATCCAAAATATTGGACTAGTTTGAGTGCAAGGTTGAGTGTATAGTAAACCATAAAAGCTTCTAATGCAACCTATACCAGCTGTAAAAATAAATGACTATCCAGCTACTGAAGTCTCATGCGCTCGTTTTACTGTAAGTCCGCAGATCTAGTGAAAGCCCAGCAAAGCAAAGAAGTGAAAATGTTTTTTCTTGCAACACTTCCAAAAAAAAGTGCAAAAATAAAACATCACCATTAGCAACAATTCCAGCTGTAAATAAAGGGTTAACATCATCCCAAGTGTCCAGTAACGCTGGAAATAGCAGCCTCAATGACAGATGAAATAACGTCCCATAGACATTGTAAGTCTTAATGGTGAAAGAGCGTATACTGTTAGATCAATATAGTTACACTACCAGCTGCATACAGGTTCAAAAGTGCAGACATTAATATGCACAGTTCATAACGTTTCCCCAGTTCATAGCGGTTCCCGACAGCTATTTTGGTGCTCACCGTCCTCAGGGGAAGAAATACCACAGACTGCTGTGACAGAATGCTTCCCGAGTGGTGTATATATATATATCAAACAGCAAAAAACTGACCCAATACCATGTCCATAGCCAAAGGTGCGTGTCCCAGAATGCACCTGCCGGGTTATCATTGATTGTATGTGAGATTCTGGGGTATATTTAATGAAGCTTGTAAAAAGGCAAAATAAGGATGTTGCCCATAGCAACCAGATTCTAGCTTTTATCTGTGCAGTACAATGTAGAATATTGATATATAGGGCCGGATCCAGATTTAAGAAAAAGAGCGGACTTACGTATACACATACACAATAGAACTCAGTCACCTGATGTTGCGTTCCGTGCAGAAATTTACATCTGCAGGGCCACCCGAGACGTGTATGAGACACACATGGTGGGGGCCTTAGGCATTTGAATCGTACAGTAAGGACTAGGTTTAGTCTTTACATACAATCCTCTATTCTTCATGAGTGTCCCCGGCCCGGAGCTGATGGGGCCTGTCGATACTTACCTAGCTGTGCAGCAAAAGGTCTCAGCGGTATCCTACCGCCAATACGTACTGCCTAGAGCTGCTCAGTAGCAGTTCTCCTATCTGTGTATTGTGAATCACATACGGCCGTGAATTGCCGCTAGGTAGCTACTACACATGCATAGTAACTAATTTACGCAAGCTACAAATCATTTCGTTACGTAGATTGCGTATATGCGGTCTTTAAGACCGCAACGTAGTGAAATGATACGTAGCTTACGTAAATTAGTTACTACGCATGCGTAGTAGCTACCTAGCGGCAACTTACGGCCGTATGTGGAAGACGGACGTAGTTGAGGATCCGGCCCAAAGGGAGTTAATATTTATTGCCAGCCATTTGCACTGACATCTGGCCAGACTTCACAGACTTCTCTTCTCCCTCAGCAATCAGTCCTGTCACTGGCTTGATAACTGTGACATCTGTGCTGAAATGGAATGAATTGAAATCTGCTTCCAGCGTGGTCACCGCTGATGAGGAGGGCGTGAGAGCCAGGACGCGAGTGGAATCATGATGGTAACGACAGAGCATGAACACAACTGTACAGACAACGGTTTGCCCCTTAGCATTGAAGAAATCAATGGTAACTGCTAGCTGGACCATCCATTAGGCATCCAGGCTACTGCTACTACCCTAAGTCATTATTAGGTTGCTTTATTACAACCAGCCGTGGGATGGGGATGTAAACTAGCATATGGCCTAGGCTACAGAATGGGGTCCTAATCCAAATGGCTGGCAGTGAATGCAACCCAACTTGTCACGAAGCCTTCAGATTATAGAGGTCATGGCAACCCCTGGACTCTTTTTGAAGACAGAATTAAGTTTCAGCTCTCTGACCCCCTGTGCTAATCCAGCCGTCATTCCCAGTGATGAACCATGCAATGATTTCATGGCAGCTATAGCCGTTGCAGCTATTAGAAGGTAGCATCAGAGAGAGGTAATGATTATCCTGAGAGCATTATCATTCAGAGAGACGGAATGTCAGAATACATTCTGATCTGGACTGGATTGTCCCTTAGCCTGCTAATATTTGAAGGGAGGGGAGCATCTATTCACAATGTTACCAAGGGGACAGATAGAAAGGACACTGTGTTCCTATCCTGTACGATGAGGGGCACACATAGGAAAGGCAGCCCTTTGTGTGTGTGAATAAAAGATCTGGGATGCCCAGCCAAGCATAAGTAAATAACAAACGGAGAACGAGGAGGTTATGAGGGGGCCCATAGTGCTGTGTGAGTGTGTACTTGGAGGATGAATAACAAGTACTGCCCACACCTTGTCTTCCCACGGCCAAGGAATGGGTTAAATCCGCCTCCGCAGCCCAGCGAGGCAAGGGATAAGCAGATACAGCTTCGGCTGAATGACTGGGTATGGGACCTGCTTCCAAATATAGGTGAAGAAATAATTATGTTCAACCGGGTCTTTCTCTGTCGATTAAGTGCATCTGTACAAACATCCACATGTTCATGGTCTGTGTCTCCCTTCACCCTGCAGATTATAAACCCTGTATACCTTTGTCTTCATCATAAACTCCCTTTCTTTGTAGATGCGTGTTTTAATATATTATAAAGTTATGTTATGTTGGCGGGGGGGGGTTCTCAATAACATGTTACGTTTAATTCCGCGTTTGCACTGATAATTCTCTTTACTTTGGAACGCATATATCCGAAACAAATTTATCAACATGGGGCCTCATTCAGGCCTCCGGAGGTCTGTAAGTCCACATGGAAGAGGGGAGGGAACTCTCTGTCACGCGTCCATAAGCCTGCCTTAAATTCTCTGCACAGATCTGCGTCCGTCTGAACGCGGTTCCATGCGGATGTGCCTACCACTGCCCACTCACCTTCATCTGCATGCCTATCCCCACCCCCCGCGACTCATATGAAGGAACTTTACTACAAGCTTATATGCTTGAAAAGCTTCTAGAAGTCACATGTGAGGTCAGGGGCGGGTCCCATAGCAAGGAAGCCGAGCCAGAGTCTGTAGGGGGCGGGGCAGGGCGTGCCTGCTGGGCGGTGCATGTAGCTGTCAGGGGCTGGCAGCTTCAGATGGTGCTCAGCATCTATGAGTGCTCCATGGATGAGTGCTGAGAGCTATTTATAACTACATCGCTAGCAGTTCTCAGCTCTCAGCTGCGGGCAGTGTATTAAAAAACAGCGCTCAGCACCCACACATGTGCTGAGCACCGAGTTAAGCCACCAGCCACCAACCACTCCCTTAGAGCTCCATAAGTGCAGGTGGGTCAGGTAAATACAAGTGTATAAGGAAAGCGTCTAATGCTGGCTACACACTATGCAATGTTCCTGGTCACTGGGGACATTGCGTATTGGCCACACACTAGCCATGAATTTACACACTAAGGCCCGTTTTCAGAGTACCAGACGTATAACATATATATCCGATGTTTAGCGATTTTTTCTACTGCACATGCGTAGTAATATTTTAACGTAATTTACGTATTTTTTTCTTATGTAGATTGCGTAAATGTGGTCTGAAAGAATGCGGTAAAAATCGCTAAACACCAGACGTATATATTATACGACCAATACTCTGAATATGGGCCTAACTGCCACCCTGTGCTTTTGGCATTAGAGCTGTGTGTTTTTGGAACCTTTTGTTGGTGCTCCTACAAATTGGTCAATGCCACATAGTGATTCTCCTGATTATCATACAGTGTGTGGCTGACTTAAGACATTTGCATCTCAATGTCTATTTATATAAATGTAACGCGCTGCGACATTGATTCATATCTAAAGGTAACCAGAAAATAAATTGTGCAAATTAATGTTAAACCGCAGTGGGATGTAATAAATAAATAAATAAAATGGCATTATGTTCCATGCCTTAATGATGTCATATTGACTATGGGCCTGACCTAGAACTACGAAGCGATTTTATGCGTGGCGGAGACGTAAAATCGCAGTTTAGAACGCACTGCGCATGCGCACCATAGAAAATACGCACATTCACGTAGCGTAATTGTGAACGTATGGGACATTCACGTATGTGTCACGTAAATACTTACGTGTGGGCGTGCCAATTTTACGTTAGACAACAATACGTTCGATTTACGTGAAGTAGGTGGAGGTTTGTATGTAAAGTGTACAGTATGGGCGTGCTAAGCGGCGTACGTTCACGTAGTCTATACGTCCGTTAGCGGACGTACGCTGTTACGTGTGAAAAAGTTAAGGTAGGGTTTGGGCAGCGTATCTTGACAAAATACGTCCGTGCAAGGGGTGTGCCGAGGGGAGTGTAGCGAACTTACTGCACGAAAATACGCTCCGCGAATAAACGTACGGCACACGTAGTTCTGGATCTACCCCTATGTGACTACTTTCCGTTTTACATATGATTTGTTAGTGTCTGTCTATATTGATGTCTTTGATTGAATGTTTTGATATGTTTAAACTCCAATAAAGATAAAATAAAAAAAAATTGAAATAAAATGACATGCCCTCCCACCTAATTTATAAATGGCACTAAACTTTACCAGCCTGGACTGGTGGAAACAGAGATAAGGGAATTGCAGCATGATTCCAACCATCCCCAGGTCAGTTAGCACCAGGGATGGTTCCCTTTGGGTAATTGGCAGGCAACAACCCCTCTGTTTAGCACAACTAGCCCTAGTGCCAATGGACCAGATTCAGAGATGGAAAATAAGAGAGGAAAGTTACTCCTGGGCACAACCATGTGGATTTCATGGAGAGTCAAGTTAATTGTATTAGTTGTACATAGAGATATGTCTTTGAATTGCTTACACTGTTATTTAGACTTAGGCTTGGAAACGCCACCTCTCAACTCTAATACTGTTTGTAACAAATTAAATTTGACTCCTGTGAAATCAACATGGTTTTTCCCAGGTGTAACTTTAAGTTCTTATTTTCAGCCTCTGAATCAGGCCCAAAGATTGGAGGATGAGGAAAAACAACCTAATCTCTACAAGCACGTTTGGATGACACAAAGGCGTGATGGGGAGAAGGAAGCAAATTGAACTTGGGCACACATCAGGTGAAAAATGTTTAATGTTTAATGAGCCTGTAACTATTAATCAAATGTAATTAAGTCCCTTAGGAAACAGTTAACATGTTGTGGTTGGAAATGATAAGACATTTGATTAAAGTCTTATTTGGACTGACAATCTTTGACTACTGATCTTTCCACTGTTATAATAGTAATTATGTATATGATATTTATTCATCTACATATAAATCAATTATCACAATTTTTGTTTCCTTTAAGGAACACCATCATCTTTGAGGATGGAGCAAAGGTGAAAAAAGAAGATTAACAAAGCATTAGAAGAAAATATGGATTACAATTTAATTGATATTTGAAACGTTTAGTCAAAAATTGTGTACTTGGGTTAATAAATTACCTTTTGATATATTTATCCTCAATCTCGCCATTATATTGTTGGTTTTTCTTTATGTAATTTGGTATTGAGAGCGCGGCTATACTGTGATTTATGCTCTATATATATTTAAAGGGATATCACCCCCTTTTTTTAGCCAGCGATCTTTTGCGTGTATTTGTATTTATATATATTTAGATATTTTTCATATTTGATTGACCATCTAAATTAGCGCTGTTCACTTTTCTTTTTGCATATCTTTGGATCCAGTAACATTATCGCTCTTCATGGCTCTATGGTTCCATGAATCTAGTCTGGTAAAGCTTAGTGCCACCAGCGGGCAGATATTAGGGACCCGATCACTGCTCCCCCTTTCCTGATTTTCCCAACACTAGTCTAGGCTTGTGCTGGTTATAATTTAAGGGGGGATTCCACTCTGATTTTTTTATATCTTTATTGAAGTCTTTATTTTTGACCACATATTTTCACAATTTAAAGAAAACACCAACAAACTGCAGCTACTTAAACAGTGTTCCTTTTCTTGTGAAAACTGACATTTATATATAATCAGCTATATTTCTTTTTTTTTTTAACTTTTTTTATTGGAGCATGTGATTTACATTATCATCAATCAGCATATCACAGATCAGCTATATTTCTTACCAGAGACCTTAGTTTGGTATACATCTCTAGCCCAGGTATTATGGAATGGATCTCTGGTCTCTATTTTGTACCTGTCTTTCAATAGTTGTAAAAATCAACAAATATTACTAACTCCCATTTCATAACTAGCTGAATAGCTGAATGTTATTGTCCTTTTCTCTAAACATACATGATTTTGGATTCTTTTCAGAGGATTGCAGAAAACAACCATCATTTATGATAAGCTTAACAGGTTAAGGGCCAGATCCTGACTTCAGAACGTTACCCCACTTATGTAAGCAAAGTGCGTAAATGGGGTGTTTAGAGGGTTGGGGGGGGGGTGCATGTGCCCTCCATATGTTATGTGCGTTTTACATCTATTTTAACTTAGTTTCGTGCAATGGGAATTACGAACAAAGAAACTGTGCTTCCCCTCCAAATCCCCCAAGGTGGGTGGGGGAGAGCATTTAAATTTCCCCCCATTTAAAGTGTGGGTGGAATTAGCTACTTAAGAACGGATCAGTTGTCGGACAAACTTAAGGCTGCCTTATGGTGGTGTGACTCAGGGAATCTACACACGAGGGAGTTTACTTCCCTCTTCCATGTGCACTGACAGATCAGGGCCTAACTGCACAACAAGTTTAACAAAAATATGACACTATATGGCTCAGATCCTGGGCTACGTCCAACAGGGGAATTACACATGGCGATTGCGCATGCGCGCAACCTTCTTACGCTATAGTAGTGCCCGGCGTACGTAATGTACATTACATACACCGGCCGTTACGTAAATGGTTCTGTCCCCCCTTTTATGTTTGCTGTATCTCCGCCATGTAGGCGGAGATAGGCATTTAAATTAGGGCTTACCAAGTCGTAAATGTTAAGGTAGGAATCTGGAGACGTAAGTGCACTCCCCGCTACGATGCCGGCCCTATTTGTGTATTTGCTTCTTTTCTTTGTGTATGTTTCTTTTTAGTTCTTTTTCAGATACATTAAGCTTTATAGTTATATATTATATTGGTATGCACATAGATTGTACAATTTGAAGGCAGTTTTCAATATGAAATATTATAATATAACTGTTGTACAAAATGTGGATATTTCATTCATTCATTCATTCATTCATTCTGCACAAACATCAGTATGAAAGACATGAACAAACACGTACTTGCATAAATGCCTGTGTATACAATTGCCAATATAGACCAGCTGTTATAATGCTGATACTGTGAAACTGTGGCTTAAAAGAGTTGAGAAAATTCTCAGCGTCACATTATCTAGGCAATACAATATGTGATGGAGAGATTATAATGTGTTTCTAAATGTAAAATTACCATTTTCTTTTTTTAAATGTACTAAGCGTTATAACTATAATGCTAGTGACTTAAATCAGTTGAAGGGTATGCAATCAATCAGTAGAGACTATTATAAATAAGACATCCTCCTACAAGGCTTATCTGAGGGTTCCATGGATCCCATCCAATCTGTTTGTATAAGAATTCCTTAACACTACTTATGAACTTTTACATACGTCTCACGCTTGGTTAGGAAGTGCATTTTACATTGTCTGCAATGGCACAGAGTCTGTCCACATCCCTAAGAACGCATAAGATGACAATAGAAGGCGTTTTACTCATTATATTCCCAGGATGAGCGTGTAGTCTCCAGTCTGGCTCTTGTGGCCACTCTCTGCTATGAAGGAGAAATATTCTGAATATGAGCATATAGGATCATGCTGGGGGCTTAGCAGACAACCTCTGGCTCTTCAGCTGTTGTGGAATGGACATTGCCTCAACATTGCAGTTCCATAACTTGAAAACTGGAAACTGATAAAGCTTAGTGTAGTGAACCTGGCATAAAATATATCCATTCCACAATCAATGAGCGGCAAGATGTCAAATTTGTGTATTGCAACTTTCACCATGTGTCAAAATTGCTGACAGCAATTAAATAATCGGACCTTAGTTTTTCTGAACTGATTATCGGCATTTGGCATATCTGTCTTACCTATACACTACAGTGATCTGTGTCATCTCAGAAGAATTTGATGCTCAGGCCAATATAATATGAAAAAACAAGCTGCAGAGCAGGTTTTTTAATGTATATTTAGGAATAAATAATTAAATCCACACATGAAAACATTAAATAAGCATTACCCCCTTCCCCATTGACGACCAACTAAAGCCATTGACGTTACTAATAACAAGGGTAGTTGTGGCTCTTCTGCAAAGCCGTTGTTGATAGATAAACTGTGTTCATCTTGACCAGCAGGGGGATTAATCATGCTATAGGGTCACTTCTGCTTTGACAAATATGGCCCTATGAGGGAAATTATAGGGAGGGTAACGTTATACTCAGTGCTTTTATTGTAAGAAAAAAGGTGCCGAAATTCACATCAACTCACGCGCAACCACACGACCAACCACAAGCCATTGCAACCAGCGTGGACGAAGTACGCACACATCGGACTCCACACCCAAGCAGCCCGCACGCATCATTTTAACGATTTTGATTAAAACTTCATGATTAAAACTTGGAAAATCGATTTTAAAAAAAGGTGCGTTCTATGACAAAAAAAAGCACTGGTTCTACCCACTGGACAGGACAAGTGTGATTCACCAGTACAATGGAAAGACCATCCTACTACAGCTGAATGCAGACTACTGGCAGTTGCAAGCAGTCAGCATTTTAGAAAACGGCAGAGATGCAACTCCTGGAGTCATTTTCTGAAAGGTACAGCAAGTGTTTAACCTATCCCTAACCCTTTCCCAACCCTAACCCTCCCTTTACCACAGCCTAACCCTAACCTTCTTCTTCAGCCCTAACCCTAACGCTCCATGCCCTGCAGCCTAACTTTAACCCTCCATGCACCACAGTCTAAACCTAACCCTGCATGCCCCACAGCCTAACCCTAACCGTCCATGCACCACAGCCCAACCCTAATCCTCCATGCCCCACAGCCTAACCCTAATCCTCCATGCACCACAGCCTAAACCTAACCCTGCATGCCCCACAGCCTAACCCTAACCCTCCATGCACTACAGCCTAAGCCTAACCATCCATGCCCCACAGTCTAAGCCTAACCGTCCATGCCCTTTCCCAACCCTAACCCTCCCTTTACCACAGCCTAACCTTCTTCTTCTTCAGCCCTAACCCTAAGGCTCCATGCCCTGCAACCTAACTTTAACCCTCCATGCACCACAGCCTAAACCTAACCCTCCATGCACCACAACCACAACCTAACCGTCCATGCCCCACAGCCTAAACCTAACCGTCCATGCGCCACAGCCTAAACCTAACCATCCATGCCCCACAGCCTAAACCTAACCGTCCATGCACCATAGCCTAAACCTAACCGTCCATGCACCACAGCCTAAACCTAAGACTTCACTTAAGCCCTTACCCTAACATTTTACCTGTTGCAGCCTAACCCTAATCAACTCACCTCAATGTGCTATTCACAATAGAAAATTTCTATTTTCAAGGCTTTTCAAACATTGATACAGCCACCAATCAGCTGGCCACTCCGACCAGCAACCCCATCTGCAACAGAAGATTAACTGCTACCGATCCATAATAATAATTAGAAATAAATAATAATTTCTATGCATTATATAGCCATAAATAGCTCACAGAAGATCAATCATACTAACCTAACTTAATCTAAACTAATAATTACAGAATTACACATAAAACTATTTATAGGAATTTATTTGCCGTTCAATCATCCTTTCTAGAGATTTGCCCATTTTAAAAGGGGATCTTGAGTATTACAGGAGTAGATAATGACATGATCTGGGTACAGAATAGATTTGCGCATTTAGTCCCACTCTTGGCATTTTATTTGGTCCTCCATAATTACAAGACTATATATAGTGTGAGTGGTGACAGTAGGTCATCTACGGTTTATACTATGTGATTCAGGAAATTCTGCTCCCTGTGATGTGCATTGCAATTCTCAAAGACATGAAGGACCAGTTGCCATGGTAAAGCAAAGTTAACTATTAGATACTCGGTGCAAATAGAGCAACGAAACATTTAGATCATTGCGATACTGTGCAAGCTCATCTCTAGGAATAAGGTCATGGCTGTTGTGCGCAGTTAACACTTATCAAAAGAAAGTTGTCTGAATGAGGGAATACCCGCGGAGGTGTTACAGATAATGTCACAGAGCCGGTGGATTAGCTTCGAGTTTGTGATATTTTCTCTGCTCATTGATTGCTGTGACATTTTGTAAAGGTTTGCACATGGAAAAGAAAGCAGCAGCGAGATTGTCAGGGTGCGAAGGCTGCACGGCAGAAGACAATGCGAGGGGTTAGGATTACACAGAGGACTGACAGCAGAGCAGCCCAGGCCTGTGTGTAACGTATGACATACAGCTGGTAGCTGCTATTTTCCTCACTGCGTGGGTGGCAGTCTCCCCTCAGTCTTAAGTACAGGGGTCCCTTCGGAATAGATATGCGTGGGAGAGGCGCGCAACTCACCCAAAAATTAGAGATATTTTTAAGCTCCTTGTTTGCATTCAAAGCAGCGTGTTTTGGTTACTAGAAAGCCATTCAAATCAAGTTACAGAGGCTAATAGGACTGTGCATCATAAAACAGATTTATAGTTATTAATTAACAAGGTTTATTACTTTCAAATTCACAATTATTAAAAACACCGTCAGGCAATATTTAAAGGCACAGACTATTGAAGCTCACATTTAAAGTTTAAAAAATGATATATTTATAAACAGGGCCGCCTCATTAAATGTGGGTCCCGGGACCCAGCTGCGGTCCCCGCCCCCCCTCCATGTGACGTCATCGGTGATGTCACATAGGGCAGGGCACGGCAGACACGCTTTAACAGCGGCCCAGTGCGCATCGGCTGGCTACTGACAAGCTCTGAGCAACAAGTATTGGCAGCAGGATACCGCCGATACCTGCTGCTACAGAGCTAGGTATCGGGGGTCTCTCATCAGGTCCGGACCCGGGACAGTAGTCCCGGCTGTCCCCCCCCTGATGACGGCCCTGTTTATAAATTGGCTAAGATGGCTGCCGTTCTCCATTTTTAATGTGCTTTTATGCGAACGTGTTATTAACACTGTGTAGAACCAGACGTTCAAGGCCAAGACCTTCCGATAAGGCAGCTGGTGGGAGCAGAGGGTATGTGATACTAACATTATACAATGCAAGCTTATACTGCGCATATGTGGAATGTAGAAATGAGTTGGATTAGTAGTAACTATTAACTGGCTTAAAACATGATTAATACCTAAACAGGGTAGAGTTCCGACTCTGTTGTTGACGGGGTATAAATGACTTAGCACAAGGTCAGCTCCTGGCTTCGTACAGGACTGACCTGACTGACTGCAGAAGTGCCAAATGACCTTGTCCAGCTCCATAACAATTAAGATAGGGGATCCTGGAAACCTGTTGATCAATTTCAAGCAATAACTACCAGCCGAAGCTAAGTATTATTCATGTACTTTGCTTAATTCTTTATTAAATATTATAATGTCCTTTAATTTTTGGAAATTAAAGAACCCTCAAGTTCCTTTGGGAAGAGAGAGAGAGAGAGAGAGAGAGAGAGATGAAAGGAGGCACTCTAAGACTTCTAGCAAATAAACAATGTCCAATTTTAATCCCATATAAATATATATAGTCATGTAGATACAGTTCAGCGCCAGACGTGGTGTTTTATAAAATCCAACCGTAAATCTTTGATGTGTAGTGGATTTTCTCAAATATACATATATGACTTAAGCAGGAGACAATAAGGGGAGAAAATATCACCAAGCTAATGGTGTAGTATGTCTGAGAACAATTACCTGAGTATTTAAACCTTTTAGTATAAATGGTAATAAAGTATCAGGCCTATATTGGCTTTTCATATGTCATATCCAATGATTAAAACAAATATTACACACCACCAATAAGAATTAAAAAATCTATAAACTTTACTGGAAATTTGTTCATAAAATATGCTTACCAGAAATAAATATTATAAAAGCCTTGTATTTATTCATTTTTTGTATCTTATACATATTTATCTATAGAGAGAGATAGAGAGAGACAGAGAGAAAGAGATAGAGAGAGATTTCCTTCAGTTTAACAAATACAGAGTGTTTTGGAGAAAACATATATGCACAATAATATCTTCTATGCTGACTACAGGAGGTGCTGTTGTTGACCAACATTTTATTTTTATAAAATTATAAATTGGCTTTCAATTTCAATGGCTCCAATGCAAGACAAGCTAAAATAACAGTTCTAACCTCTCCCATAGTGTTACCATGCTATTGTGCTCTCTCTCTCACTATCTTTTTCCCCACCCTTCCCCTGGGCTAATACCACTGGCACTGTAGCAGCAAAATATACCAGTTTCCCTTCATTGCCAGTTTCCATGGTTACTTGGCATGGTTCCAGCTCTTCGGGGATGGTAAAATGGCTGGACAAAACAAAATGGCTACCATATGATTTGTCAATGTTTGGCTTGCGTACACAATGTTCTAACACATATAGATTTATATTGCTTGTTTAGTATATCATGGAGTGTCCAAGGAATGTCCAAAATAAATCTGATGCAACCTTTAAGACTGTGCATTTAGACAATTATTTTTCAGTGGTTTTGCCTCCAGTAGAACACATCTCAGCCTCTCCTTTATCTTCTTACTGAGATGCACAGGGTCAGACATCTTTTTTTATATTTTTGTGAAAGATTCCAAACTCCATGAACAGGCCTGAAACTATGAGGGACAAGTGTGGTGGTCCAGGGTCTAACTGGTATGTTGACAGAGACACAAAATTCTTGTTCGGAATGTGGGAAAAATTTTAACAAAAAATGCTTTTCTAAATGGTCCAGAGAATGACAAGAAAGGGAGCTATTTTATAGAGAGGCATTTGCAGGAGACTTCAGTGAGGGGAATAAGTGGGGAGAGGAAAAAGTGCATTTGTTAGTAAGAGGACAGGAAAAATAAGGGAGTAATAGCTAAAGAAGAGGCACTTATCAGAGAAAATGCCTGTTCTTGCTTAACATTTTCCCATGGTGATGAGAAAGATGTGTTTCTTAGGTCTGTAAAAGCTATTTTCTCATCATTAACATTTTCAAGTGACTATCACATCCTGGGGTGTTAGTACATGTATTTCTCTATTTTTCCTTATAGCTTCATTTTTCTTATCTAATCCGTCTTTCTTATTTTTATTCCATCATCTGACTGATAATCATCATGTTTTATTCTGTTTCATTTTTAATATACTGTACCTTGTGCTTCATATCACTGTATGGAATTTATTGTATCATGATCTCTGAATGTACTTTATAATATGCTGGTGCTTTATTAACAATAAAGACAAAATAGTTCAATAATATTGCACCCACTTATACACATTGTTGCTGTTATCAATCATGTAATAACATTTTTTAGTAAAGGGGTACAAAATAAATGAAATATAGATTATATTAATACTCCATAAATCTCTTGTATAACCCATAACAGGGATCATTGTATGTCCGTAGCCAGAAATGGGTGTTTTAGAAATAGAGACAGCCTAAAGCTAATTTTTGTCTGTCTCTATTTCGAAAAACAGCTATTTTATAGTAAACCTATGTACTATGCTGCTCTGACAGCTTTGATGGTATAATTCAAAGCTGACAGAGCAGCTTTGTACAAAGATATGGAACGGCATCGAGCATACCCACCCCCCCCTCTTCTGCTAGGATTATCGGTCCCAGCAGGAGAGGTGTATGGTGCCAATAACAGGACAATTCCCTTGCGGGAAATCATCCCGTTTATCGGGCCACCCCCTGCTGGGATCGATAATCGTCCTAGTGTGTGGCCGCCTTTAGAGTTAGGCTCTGGGTAAAGTTATTGTTAGGGTCATAGAAGGGGAGGGTTAGGGTTAAGATCAGGCTGCGGGTAGGGAGGGGAGTCTTGATTTAGTCTGCGGAATGGGAGACTTCCGGTGAGGCTGCAGGGAGACGAATCTTAGGGCTACGGGGAAGGAGTCTTAGGGTTAGGCTTTGGGGAAGGGCGGGTTAGGGTCATGGAAGGGGAGGGGCAGGGTAAGGATTGGGGTTAGATTTATACTAACCTTTTGGAGCTCCGTCATCAGTGTAACAGGGATTGATTGTTTTGCCTCCTCGAGGCAAAAGCAATCGATTTTGGCTGGGAGAGAATTGTCCTTTCGAAAACGGAGTGTTCTCTGTGGAGACCCACACCCAACAGAGATCTACAGGGAAATTTGCCAGTAAGGTTAATACAATTCTTTCTTTTGAATTGATGGGTATTACAATTGGGGCCACCATAAGAGGGGTGCCACCAGTAACACTGTCCTGGGTCCAGGTCCAGTATTAAAAATTACATAAAGTAATTCATAATAATGGTGGAAATAACTGTATAGAATTTTAAACACTGTATAACAGTACTGTGGGTTGTTATTCATTATGAACAATGACCAACAGTAGTTTAATACAGTATTAAAAATTACAGTTGCTTCCAGCATCATTTTTTTTTTTTTTATCAGAAGTTTTACCCATTACCAATAATCCTTATTTTAATACAGGGTAAAACTATGTGGATGATTATTAATAATGGAGGAAACAATTACATACATAAAAATTACATTAATAATGATCGCTTAGTTGTTTTAGTTGTTTTATCTGGTGTTAAAAAATGACAATAAGTAGTTTCCACATTAATAAAAATGACATAGTTTAACTTATTATTAATAAAAAAACTATCATTATTATAAATAGGGAAAACTAGTGTAAATAGTTTTATCCAGTGTTAAAAATTACAGTGGATCATTATTTATAATGGGAGATACAGGTTCCCTCATTACCAATAACCCACAGAAAGGGTCGTCGAACCCCGGTAAGTGGAGTAAGTGCG
>WWET01000132.1:236665-251655 GCA_011038615.1 Limnodynastes dumerilii | reverse complement strand
CCCTTCCCCGCAGCCTGACCCTAAGACTCCCCTCCCCGCAGCCTGACCCTAAGACTCCCCTCCCCGCAGCCTGACCCTAAGACTCCCTTCCCCGCACCCTGCCCCTAAGCCTCCCCTCCCCCCAGCCTGACCCTAAGACTCCCTTCCCCGCAGCCTGACCCTAAGACTCCCTGCCCCGCAGCCTGACCCTAAGACTCCCTGCCCCGCAGCCTGACCCTAAGACTCCCTGCCCCGCAGCCTGACCCTAAGACTCCCTGCCCCGCAGCCTGACCCTAAGACTCCCTGCCCCGCAGCCTGACCCTAAGACTCCCTGCCCCGCAGCCTGACCCTAAGACTCCCTGCCCCGCAGCCTGACCCTAAGACTCCCTGCCCCGCAGCCTGACCCTAAGACTCCCTGCCCCGCAGCCTGACCCTAAGACTCCCTTCCCCGCAGCCTGACCCTAAGACTCCTTTCCCCGCAGCCTGACCCTAAGACTCCTTTCCCCGCAGCCTGACCCCAAGGACTACTACTCCCCTATAATACTCACTGAAGCGGCGGTGCGACTGGTCTTCAGCTGAACTTTCCGAATTAATGATGAAGTATGGTGGAAAATGTATTTGGCTTACTTACTTATTAATTAATAAAATCTTCTAATTAGCGCTATTTTAGAAATAGAGACAGACAAAAAATAGCTTTCGGCTGTCCCGGACCAAGGTAATTAGCAGAGACGGAACTAGCAAGTTGTTGGCCCAGGTGCAAAAAATATGCTTTGGCCCTGATGAAATCCCAGGTATCCCAGTGGGGAGCTTCAGCAGTGCGGTGATGATGGCTGTGGGCCCTTGTATCAGCATGGGCTCCAGTGCCGTTGTACCAATCCATGTTAATTATGCTAAAAGTTGTATTTTCACAACACCCGGAGTGAAGGAGGTTGTCTATATCTAGGTCTATGCAAACTGCAATTTAAGGAATCGGCTCCAACCTTTACAAAGTGGTGAATTTATTAAAAGTTCTCAACATGAAAACAATAAAAAATATCATATGATTTAGATGATCTATCTGACATTAATAATGAATACAAGGGACGCAAGAATAACAAACCTCAGGGGCATGTATGTTGCCTGTTTTGCAACCTTGAGAAATTATGATTGATTGCGACCATATTATTTTTGCATTGTACTCATTAGATTTATAAGTAAAAGTACAATTTTATTTATAAATGTAATTTAGTCTTGGAATCTCTCCCCAAAGGCTGACAAACCTATTTATGTTTCTCCACTTGTCACTTATTAGAAATGTAGGCTTTATAACAGTATGACAGAGGGTTCTATATATATCCCTCTTTTCTTTATTAAGATTTAATACTCACTGTAAATGTTTCTTTCACTTTTTTACTACATGGGCTGAGGGAGGTTTAGAAATGCATTTCTATTGAAGTGCAGGTTACTTTTTTTTCCCATTCAAATTTATTGTTTTATGTTTTGTTTTTATTTATTTATTTTACAAAGTCTACTTAGTAATGATGACAATTGGTGGGTTTTACCTATTTGGCAAGGACAATGGTTTTATAGCCCAGATACTGCCACTGGAACTCTCAGAGTTGAATGAGAATCAATGCTAGCTAATCAGAGTGCATTCCACACATGCAAGTGGAATTAGACTTTGAAAGAGGGGTGGGGCTGAGTTCATTTGTGGGCGTTCCCTCTTAGTCAGTTTACAGTATAGGTTTTCTCATTCTCCGCACACATCCAGACCTCTATAAAGAAGACTTAAGGTTATGCCATTATAACTGAAACACTGGGAGTTAAATATATTTCATACAACACATAGTTATTCCAGGAGAGGTGAACAGAAGTTATTTTTGTTTTATTTTGTTTTTTCATATCCTATACTATTTATAATACCGTTTTCTCCTTTTTTTTTTTTTGCATATCTTTGCTATGAATACTTTGTCTTTTGAAACTGCTTCTCCTGTATATTACTTTGTATGCACCTGAGCAGCAGTAGCAACAGCGACACCTGCAGGCACTACAGCATACTACAACAGAAAGATTGTATATTATTAACATTAACCTTTATTTATATTCCACCTACATATACAGCACATTACAGAACATTACCATTTATCAGTGCTTTAACAGTCTAGCTTACAGCTTAAAGTCACAGCCAGCTTAATATTAAATTGTTTTAGTCTTATTGGAACTTTTAGAATTAGACTTTAAACTTTTAGAATTAGACTTTAAAGACCGCACCTACGCTATCCACGTACCGATCTGGTACGTAGATAGCTTAAATGACCAACTACGCATGCGCAGTAGGTCATTTCGGCCAGATACGCACTTAAGAAGCAGATCTTTAACCTTCCCCCATACAAATGGAGCATGTGTCACCTGGGTGGGATGGCTAAGAGATATGCAGATGTGACAACACCCCCCACTGCAGCCGCCAATCTGCCTACCTGTCTGCACATGTGCAGGGTGATCGTTGGGTGCACGTGTGAAAGTGATTAAATGAGTTACCTATCAGGAGAACCGTACATTGCATGTTACATGTAATAAGATTTGAATTGACTGATGTGTCTTACAGTAAGGCAGAGTACATGCCCACAGTGGTATTCGAATAAATCACAGCCTAGAAATAAGAGCTCTGGGACAGATAATAGAAAACAGGTTCCAGTAGACATAATGGGTGAGCGCAAAGAATCAAATAATTCCATTTGCAGCAGAGCCAAAAATAAATGCAATATCCAGCAGCGAATGATTTGTATGCACTGTGAACTGGTAAAATCACTAATCGTGCCCATGAAAGTCAAAACAGCCTTAAGTGAAACATCATAATCGGATATACTTGGTACTATTACAGGAAGTGAAGTCTCCACCAGACAACAGCGGAGGAGAAACCAGCCCCCCTTGGGAATCCCAATTACCTAACTAAGCAATGCTGCATGGACTGTGTAAGTGGATCTGAACTGTATAGATATCAGGAGCGATCTCCTGTCATATACCATTACAACAGGCTGTGACATCGGTAATACAGTAAAGCCTGCAGCTGCTGGCGCCCAATATATTCATTCGGCTCTGTAGAAGTGATTTAGACGGCTAACCCTGAGACCCGGCTGATTAGCTTTACACAAAATGTCAGAGCTTCCTCCGGCTGTATTTTATATCTCCGTGACTGGACCACGCTTGATGTGTTATGTGTTGCTGAAACAACCAAAAAAACCCAAAATGTACAGCTTAATTCAGCGAGGACTCATTTAACCAAGACCACCTCATCAGCCAAAGTGGATTGGATGCACATGAATCATGTATATTTATGGCCGATCTGGAATGATCTTAGTGGTGAGCACATCGGCAGAGCCTATTCATGATATGTATGTATCCATAAGTATGCAGACATAACGGACAGGGCGGATTTGCCAAATGTTCCTTAAGGCTGTCACCCCATGTTGCAGAATGAGTCAGTAAAGTATGTAAATCATGGTTTCTGACCCTTCCAGAATATCCTGGAGACTCCTGAAATTCGGCCATCTCTCTCGGTATCTAGGGAGAGTCGGCAAATCGCCTGCAAAGAGATTAAGGCAGTGCAAATAACGGCCCAGATCCAGAACAACGTTCTCAAGCATATTTACGTTTGACGGAGATGTAAGAACGCTATTTTGTATATACTGAGCATGCGCGTGGCAGATGTTACGGCACGTAACTCTGAACGTACGTACCAGACTACTATCAACAGCGTAACTACGACTGAAGGAGCGTGCCAGACATACGACCCCCGTAATTATGCTTCATTTGCGGGGTGAGGCAATTAAATCATACAGTATGGGCGTGCTTAGGCGCGTAAGTACGTGCAGCCATTATGACCGACCGTTGTTACGCTTGGAAAAGTTAAGGTAGGGTTTGAAAAGCATACGAGCGAGGGGAGTGCCTAGTACTTACGAACGTGTAAATGCGCTGAAACGGAAAGGGAACATAGGTCTGGATCTACCCTAATGGGCTTAAGTCCTGCCCCCCTGAGGAAGCCCCAAGGTTACAAGGGATGGGTGGGGCTTGATGACTCAATTTGCATCATCAAGCTCCACCCCATCCCTAGTAAAAGTATCAAATACACAGAGGTTTATCACTTTAAAAGCGCCCTTAAAACGCAGCCGTCCTCTCCTTAATGAGGGACCAGCCTCAGAAATAGTAAAGTAAACAAATTAGATAGAAAGCAGAGAAAAACACGGAGTTGTGTGAACTAAAAATAGGTTCTTATAAAAAATCCAAAATTATACATCTATTAATTATACATAGAAAGCGGCAGACATGTGCTCACTAAAAACTAAATCTAAATTGCTCAATCAGATAAAACCCAGTCAATAGGTCTCTCCCAATAGTGAATAAATAGGCTCAATAAAACCAAGTCAATATGTCTCTCCCAATAGTGAATAATCCTCAAGCACAACCAACTGTATAATCCTAATGGTGTATAGGAGGGATCTTATTCACAGGCATCCGCGACATGCAAGAGAGGAAAAAGAACAGCGTTAATAGCCATCCTGATACAGAGTATCATAGAAAAACGGTAACATAAATATACATTTTTACTATAAATAAATACATAAAACAACAATGGATATACAGAATTTGTAGTTGAGTCCCGGATTTAGACAAAGAACTGCGTGCCCCTGGGATGGAAGTGAATGATCAGATGGTCCTTTGCTGTGTCCCACCACAGGGGAATGGGGGGGCTCATTCTACATCTAATTCTTCCCTCCAGAAGATCTTAGAGGGAAGAAATAGATGCTGAATGGCCCCCTTTCCCTGCCAACCCTGGGTGCAAGATGAATGCCATAGGGCCCCCTGTTCTGAGGGGTCCGTGTGCACTGCACACCCTGCACTCATTATAGATACGCCTATGAGTCAGGTCCAGGTGTATTCTTGGCCATGCGCTATTTACAAATGGATCACATCACATGACCTGATGATGTAAATATACCACGTCTTGTACAGAAGGGGTTACAATGCACCACCCCTGTCTAGATGGGATTTTTAGGAACTTGTTTCTGCCAATATACTGTAATGGAGACTGAAGCAGGACAACAACACAAGTTTTGGCCCTCAGATTTGCTAGATTTATGTGGGACCAGTCACTTAGCTCTGATCGTGTGCCTCTGTAGCTGGCTAGATGCAACATTCCAGGCCTCATGTAGGATTGTGCGATTACTTTGCATGCACAGAAAACAAACGTGCACCAATGCATGCAATGATCCTATGTCTACAGGGGTTATGTCATCGTCTTAAGGGCAAACATGGGCATTCTCCCTATATAGCAGCCAAAATCAGCACTATATTCAGCATTTCACAGCCAAAGCAAAACACAAATAAACAAGCCCTGGGCCTGTCTAGCTACTAACTAATACAGGTAGACTACGGTGACGTCTGCAAATATGTCACAGTCACCATTTTCTGCTTACAGGCTGCCTGGTTCAACCAGATGCTTCCTGTCTCTCCTTTACCTTCAGACCAGAGACCCAGGTGGGTCACAACCTATTTCAACACTTGACACAGACGGTTTGATCACTAAGCAGCTTACCCGACAGACTGGTTGGTCAAAAGACTTAGAATAGGTCTGGTGGATGGAGCCCATTCTACTCTCTTCATCTACAACCCCAGGAACCCACGCCAGCTTTTCTATGAAGCCAACCCATCTCCCTTCCCCACACACTCTTACTGAATCTTGCTTCCTACCACATGGCTTTGTGGTGTAAAAGTAAGGATGCGCTATGGAGCCTACAGAGTAATATTTGTGGAGATCTGTACCTATTTGGTACCGGCAGCTCTATCAATATAAATACTGTGACAGAGACAGCATACCTCCACATGAAAGTAATGTGGAGTGTGACAGAGACAGAGACAGCATATCTCCCCATGGGAGTAATGTGGAGAATCCTGACCAGGTTTTAGAGCTGCAGCAAGGAGACTTCAGGCTTGGGCTAATCAACAGCACCTGTGCTCTCCTGATATAAGTGTTTCAAAGACAGAGGGCCAGGACTCTTGATAGTGGAATAACTGCCAAAGTGATAGGCCGGGGGTTGGGTTAGCATAGGGATCTCTGGAGCACTTGAAGAGTCTGTGAACTGTCTGTGAGCTATGCTGTGATACTTACATGCTATAAAAGAGTTTTACTTCATCTCCTCCTTGTGATGTGCTTCCTTATCACAATGCTTATCAGCATCTGGCTGATGATGACAGCAGTCATAGATTTGCCAACTGAATTGGCTTAAACTTGCAGATCAGCCTGAGCCCGAAACTGTTTTGGAACGTCTCCTGTGTGACTTACCAATAATACAAGTGTTATCCAAACTGGGGGCAAGAACTCATGGGTGCACGGAGCTCCTTTTTCAGGTAGAGATTTTATTTATTTATTTTTTTGTTGTTAAAAAGGCACCTATTTTATTTTATAGTGTTATCTCAAGTTTATCTTCATTATAATCCATTTAGTTATGTATATGAATGTTATGTCCTTATTATAAATACAATTAAATATGTTAAAGTCTGCTAAGTATACACTGAAATCAATGTATGAGAGTGTTCTGCCTGTATACGAGTCTGGGGATAAATATGCCCAAAGTGAGGTGAATATATAAGAAGATTCGCTGCATTGTGGCAGAAGTGATGTGTATTCTTCCAGGTCCCCACTGGACCACTCTCGCAATCAGTAATAATGAGGGAGATTCATAGGGAGTCTGAGATGTCTCCGCTTTTCCCTTTTACTATAAATAAAAAATGATTTTGCTTAACAAATATAAAAAATGCTGGTTTTGGATTTATAAGTTAAAAAGTAATGAAAAAAAATTGATCTGTTTGTATCTTATTGTAATATATGGATGACATTCTTGATATTCTGTGATAATGGCATAAGTGTCTCTGTCAGGATGTATTACGTGAATGGGCAGGATTCATCTCCTTAGAGTGGGGCTCCCCTCCCCCTTATATTTCTATATAGCGCAATATGCAGTGACATGCCTGTCATCCAGGATGAAAATCGATAGCTACACATGGAGTTAGGACAGAATTGGCTGCTAAGTCTCCGGGGGAGGGGGGGGCGGGGGGTTCCTCGCCTTCCTCTGGATCTACAGATTGGGTTCCGTGTGCCGCTGCTAAAATGGCATTTATTATTTATTAACAGGTTTTTATATAGTGCTATCAGATTATGTTGCGCTTTACAGGGAATATTTCACATTCACATCAGTCCCTGCACCATTGGAGCTACATACTAAGGTCCCTAATACACAGTAGGGTTAATTTATTCAGCAGCCAATTAACCAATTATTGCCGCTCTGAAGGAAATTTTAGCTATTAGGATCTATGCCAATCCGCTTTGGCATACTTAATCACAGCTGCTCTGAAACAAATATTAGCTATTAGGATTTGTGCTAAACTTGCCACATCAATACGGTGTCAGTAATATATATGTGTATATATTTATATGTATATATATATATATATATATATATATATATATTTAGAGCCACTCCTTGTGATGGTCATCATAAACCATATATACCAATTACATATTGTGATTGTCATCTTAAATGCTTTGCGCCATTTGATCTCAGCTACCTTGGACAAGTTACTACTAATTGGTGTTATATATCTAATTTATTAGTAGTTGTTCCTAGTCAAATGGAACGGACTATCTTTTGGCATCTATAGCTAATTATTTATATAAACCAAACATAAATTTGGGCAGTTAAGTGGGATGTTTGTTATCATTCATAAGCCACACAGTTGATGGAAAATTATTCATTATAATTGTTCGTAGTAGTGTATCGTAGGAACAAGACTGACACTGCAATTACTAGGGAAAATATCTTTCTAATAATTTTGATATAACCCTGACAGCAGCGGTTGTCCCGGGCCGCTTAGAATGTGATTCAAGAGACGAGACAGTCCCCGGCCACTCACATAATGTAAACAAGCCAGCCTCGAGTCTGTGTAGCTGCTCGTTTTTGGCTGTCTCTATTTCAAAAAGGCAGCCATTTATAAAATATATATATATAATTTTTTTATTTTTTCCTTCCACAAAATGCACCTTAAAATCGCTACAAAAATATGTAACCAAAAACAGGTGTTTGTTGCAGACATTTTAATCTGTCTCAGAGCAGGGAACATATGGCAATATATGGGAATTTACAAAGAGGTAGCATGGGGAAAGGCATCAAGATACAGGATCCATGGGTACCAGGTGGCTGCGTATTCTGAGGTCATATAATATAATTTTTTTATTTTTTCATTTTTAGCATTTGCAACACCAACTGGAGAGACCTGTCGCACCGTCCGTATAGGCAAATAACACTCTCTGAGGTGTTTTAGGGTTAGGCAGCGGGGAAGGGAAGGTTAGGGATAGAGTAATTGAAGAGGAGTGTTAGGGTTAGGCTGCGGAGAAGGGAATTCTTAGGGTTAGGGTGCGGGGAAGGGAGTCTTAGGGTTAGGCTGCGGAGAAGGGAATTCTTAGGGTTAGGGTGCGGGGAAGGGAGTCTTAGAGTTAGGCTGCGAGGAAGGGAGGGTTAGGGTTAAGCTGCGTGGATGGGAGTCTTAGGTTTAGACTGGGGGGAAGAAAGGGTTAGGGTTAGGCTGCCGGGAAGGAAGGTTAGGGTAATAGAATGGGAGGGTTAGGGTAAGGTTTAGTGTAAGGGCTGGGGTTAAATTTATACTTACCCTTTGGGACAGCATCTTCTGTCTTCAGTGTATCGATAGCTTTGCCATTCCTAGCGGCAACCCACACCCTCCGTAAATGTTTAATCTGAATGTAATTTTCACCTACACAAAACACAAGAGGGCGCTGCTGAGTCTCATTTCTCACTTTCCATTAAAACGTGTAGAATTGCTTCTAATGTTCTCTCTGTGGGTTGTCTTTATCCTTCAATAAGCGTCCACACCGTTTTTTCTGGAAAACAAAGCACTTTAAAGGGGGTGTAGTGTGTAATTATGAGCGAGTAAATCCACTTGATTTAAAAGTGTTTAATGCTCAACTTCAGTCGTACAGAATATACTCCCTCATGTGCCAATTATAACTGCTTAATACTGAAGTGCCACTGTGCTGCTTATAGAACGGAGGTCTATTACATCATTGCACTTTTCGCTTTGCTCTCAGGGAGCTCCTACAATAAGCATTGTACAGTGACAGCAGCGAAAAGGTCAATTTTAATCCTAATTATTTGTCTTCATCAAAAACAGCTTTATATAAGATAAGAAAGCATATCCTGTGTATGGCAGCTTCTCTACAAATCTTGTTTTTATTTAACTAACCTGTTTTTTTTTATTGCTGTTACAGAATAGCCCATTTAAACTTAGAAGCAATGCAACAATGGAGCAGATTTTCTACTAGACAAGTATTAGAAGACATATAATAACCTGTATTTCTTTGCAGGAACTGTTTAGCATTATTAGCATAAGAATAGGGGCCTGATCCTGAAATAACGTTACCCGACTTCCGCAAGCGTGCACCAAATGTTCAGCAACACAACTCCTATGGTAAGGAACTATGACACCTTTCTGCCTAATACCCACACAGGGGATGGGGATAGGAATGTCGATGAGGGTAAGGGGCAGCTGTCAGGTGTAAGGGTCCGGAATTCCGCTTGTGCAAAGGGACTGCGCCCCCCCTGTCCGGCACCATCCTGGACTGAATGCGATATGGATGGAATGGTAATCATACAGTAAGAGCATTCCAAAGCTCTTACTTATGATCCACCATTCCATACATAGCCATCTGCGTGGTCCATATGTGCAAGGGGTGTGCACTCGCTTCGCAGTTATGAAATTTAGGATCCCAAATTCCGTACATTACCCTTTGCGGCAGAGGCTAAAGTACACAATTAGACCCCAAGTCTGGATTCAGGTCATTGTTTCTATGGGTCCCAGGTAAGTTGTGAAGTTTGTACGTAGCTCAATGTTTGATTTTTACTTAGAAAAATTGCAGTTTGAAGAAGAAAAATGACAAAGGAATTTCATTTTGAATTGGTGGTTGGAAAAAGAAAAACCAAAGCATACTTTGATAGTCTTTCCGTGGCTTTCCTGCCTGTCAGCTAGGTCTCATCTATCCTCGGTTACATTAATAATTGTCTATGCACCATGCCGTCTTCTTTGCTTCTTCGTGAGTCATCCAGTCTAAAAGAGATCAGGGACTTTGTAATAGATCCCCTACCGCTTCTTGTCTATAGAAATACATATTAAGAAGATCAAAAGTTACTTTCAGTTCAAACGCAGGATATATTTCCATTCACCAAAATAGCACTTTTATGAGTGAGAAAATGCAGCGATAAAACCCTGCCAGATATTTATAGCTGTCATTGAAGCTGGACACATTTATTTTATTCTCCATGTACTAGGTAGACTGTGTCTTCACAGTTGTTGCTGAACTGTAGCTGTAAGCCACCGGAATAAAGGCAGATTGTCATTTGCCATTAATACCCCTTTCAGATCACCACCCCAGCAATATCCCTGGTTCACATACCCAGGATATTGCCGGAGCAGCAGAGGATCCCAGGGTCTAAAAAAAATTACACCAATCAAGTGCGTTAGGTGCTACCCGGGTTGAAAAACCTGGGTAGCACCTTTCACAGTGCACCCCTACCTGTGTCGGACCCGGGTTCTTCTGACACGGGTCCACAGGAAGTACCCCTTTCACATCTCCACGAAATACCCGGGATTTTGCCGAGACCCGGGTTTTTGGCAAAAATCCCAGGTATTTCATGGTGATGTGAAAGGGGTATAACATTGTCGTGAGATAGATTATTTATCTATAAACAAACCGCTGTAATCAGGGGTGGAATGTGACAGGCTCGAACCCCATAATGAGGAGGCGGGGCCATGTCTGGATGGGCAGAGCCATGCGATACTGATACGGGGCTTAGCAGGCCAGTCTATGTGAAAGAAGCTGAGATGTTGACAGCTTAAAACTGCTCAGCACTTCATGCACGAGTGCTGAGCGCTGCTTACAAATGCATTGCGAGCAGCAGAGCTGGAGTGAAGGATTCAGAACACATTTTGTAGAGGTCAGTTGGAAGGCCATAGGATAATGGGGTCATGTCACATTTGTGGAATTACTTCCTCAGGACGTGGTTGCCGGTCCGGCTTGACCTATTTTCGACAATTATATAGCTGCCAGCTGAAAGGTGGCTCTATCATAGCCAGATATTATAAGCACATAGAAGATTGCTATTGTGAACAGGTACCAATTTCCACCTGCTCTCACTAGCAACAAGAAAAGAGGGTTAAAGTTTGGGCTTAAGCAGAAAGTTAGGGTTAGGCTGCAGGAAACAGAGGGTTAGGGTTATGGGAGGGTAAAGGGTAGGGCTTGAACGGGAGCGCAGCGCCGCTCTGCAGGTACACACCTAGCAGAGTGTGAAGTTCTCTGCTAGTTTCCATGTACCTGGTTTCCCTCAGCTGCCTGTTACTTAGTCTCCCTTGCCTGAGGTTGCTGCTGATTGGTGGGAGGTCCTTTAAATAGGTTAGCCCCCCGGGTCGGTTATAGCGTCTGGTTTACCCACATTCTGCCTGCCGTCTGATTGTGCTCTGCTGAGCCTTTTGATTGCGTTTTGACCCTCTGCGTGTATCCTGGTGTTTACCCTTGCCTTCCGTTACCCTTGCCTGTTGTTTGTTTGTCTGCCCGCTGTCCTGTGTGAAATGCGTTGGAGCGAGCGGCTTGCTGCTCGCGTCGGCGGCTTCAGTCCCGGCCAGGTCGCAGTCTGCCTCTTACTTTGAGTGGTGTGCGTGTGTTGTCATCTCTCACTCTATCTGTCCGTACCTGTCGAGCAGGTGTTTCCAGATACTTTCCTCCGGTGCATGCTGCTGTTGCCATCTTGCAGCGTGCTGGAGTCCGCCTATTGTACTCCTTCAGTTTATGTTTGCCACCTGGTGTTTGTCATCTGGCCCGTGTGTGTCGCTCACCTTCCTGCATCTCCCCACTGTGTGTACCATCTCTCAGTGTGTGGTGGTGAGTGTATTTGATTAGCACTGTGTATTCCATCTCATGGTGTGTATTGGTGATCACCAGCTCTCCACTGTGTTCCATCTCTCTGTGTGCATTTTGAGTAGAGTCAGCTCACCAAGCTCTGATCACCTTCTGCTCTGTTCCATCTGCCCGCGTACCTGGTGCTGTGTATTCTGGGACCTGTGGTTCCTCCATGTATTGCCACTTTTTAGGTATCCAGCTGGTTACCCTTCTTGGGTATTCTGTCCCCCCAGTCCTGTCCAGGCTTTTTCCCTGCATCTCTGTTACTGAATGTATTGGGCACCTGTATTACTTCACTCTCATACTCTGCTACAGGGTCTTGCCTGTATTCTGTATCTTGTAAGGGTTCCAGTGTGTTTTGGTATACTTACCTGTTGTGTGCAAGGGTTCCAGTCTGCATTCTGGTGTGCCTGGGTTTCTGCAGTGGTATCCACACTGAACCTCTTCCCAATTTGTGGCAATCAGGACCTGCAGCCCAGACTATCCTCACCATTAGAGGCTCTAGTGAAAATCTGGTCCTGATTCAGACTCTGCGCCCGGTGAGAACCCTTTGGGAGGTTGTAACATCCGCCACTGTTCAAAACTGAGACAGTCGGTAATTTCCATCAGTTTCCATTTAAATGCCGCATGATGGTCTGTCGCAAAACAGACCATGGTAGCGACAAACCACACCCCACTTCCTCCAATAAGTCGCCCAGAGGATGTCCTCCTATATAGCCCCAAGTGCCTACCAGCAGTGGACATACTGTTCATGCAAAATCAAAGGACAATATACAATAGACTACTTATGACAATACACACTGCAAATTAGTGACACACTGCATCCTAGTGACTGCCATACAAATATTAGTTTTGTTTTGCCATTGACAGTGTGGTCAAAACATAAATGTTGTTTGTAAAATAAAGGGCCAATGGATTGTTTCTATGCATATATTTTTTTTTTTTTATAAACTCAGAAGGTGAATACATAAAAACATTTTCTGGGATTTCTATGTGCTTAGAAAAATAGAAAATGTGTTTATAATAACAGGAAACCCCCAAGACAAAAATGAATGAATGTACTCATTATATATAGCATACAAATCATTTTACTGGGCTACATTTCATTAAAAGAAATATTTGACAGGAAAACTGTAAGGGGAATGAACTAACAAAGCATGGAAATCTACACCTATTAAATCTATTTAGGACTTCAACCTATCCTGCCCCCTTGTGCCTGGTCCCATTATTAATAAGTTGTGCCAGGCCCTATGCCTTCATTGTATTGCTGGATGCTGGCTCTTTACTACTTTAAAGCAGTGCAGCCGCCGGGTGCACCCTTGACTCCTATTACAGTCATAGGACCAGTTCCAGACTTTACTACTGATGCTAAGGAAAGTTGGCAAGTACGACTAAATATTATCAGTGCAATCACAATCATTTCAGTATTGCCTCAATGATCTTCAGCTGATCAACCCAATAAGTAAATAGTGTGTATGGTAGACCAATTTGCGCAATAGATTGTTGTTTTTTTTTTAAATAGTGATAAAGCACTGCATCAATTGTAATAGGAATTTGGCCTGATTGGCGTGCAGTTTATACGCTGTTTGGGTTGTGTACACTCTTAACCTATTGGCTACGACACTGTTTTGTCAGGAACCAGGAAAGTCGTAAAAGTATTTATTCAGCATTACACTTTCCCCAACTACTGATATCCTGTCACAGAGAATAAAACATGACTGCAGGTAAAGCTAATCCAGGATATTCAGCTATTCTCTGTATACTGAGACTCTGCTTATAACAGCTTCCAAACATAAATAACATTCAACACCGAGAACATCTAATCCATGATGGCCAGGCATAGTTTATAGAACTAATGTTTTCTGTGTCTGCATGTGTCAGCTAGGATTACTCCATAGAGAACAACAGCTTGCTGATAAATTATTTTCTCTTATCTGTTGTAGGAAAAAACAATACTAAAACGGAGACCAAGATATAAAACTAGGAGAGTTATCAGCTAAAACCTATTTTATTAACCACAAATAATACAGTTTATTTTGTATTTATTTAACTCATTCTTAATATATTTACCCCCTCTCCTCCAAGGTGCAAGACAAATGCAGGGCTCTCGGTGCTGCTGCATATCTATGTACAAAGCTACTCCCACAGCTTAAAAGTATACCTTCAAAACTGTCAGAGCAGCATAGTACATAGATATGCAGCAGCGGCTATTGCAGGGATTAACACAGACAGGGATCGCCCGAAGCCGCACATCACACAGCGTGGCTTCGGCTGATACCTTTCTGTACTACTCCCTGCAATAGACGCTGCTGTACATAGATATGCAGCAGCACCTTCCAGGAATAGGGAGCCATTCAGCTTGCTGATTGGCTGCCTTAAAATCAAATATGTCATAAGACCAAATAATCGTACCAGAGCGTTGCCGATACGTTTATTTGGCGTTTGAAAAATTGATCCTGGCCATTAACTACAGCGATTATTTGCCCGATCACCCAATAATTGGGTGATCGGGCCGATAACTTCTCTAGTGTATGGCCAGCTTAAGTTCAAACCTGAGGAATACCATGTTGAACTACAAGGGGAGGCAAATTTATACTGTCAAAGCAGAATAAGAATTGAGAGGTGAAGTTTCTTGGCTCAACTCAGTTTGATAGATTTAACATAAAGCTATGCAGTATGTGA
The DNA here is from genome assembly GCA_011038615.1 of Limnodynastes dumerilii. Taxonomy (NCBI): domain Eukaryota; kingdom Metazoa; phylum Chordata; class Amphibia; order Anura; family Limnodynastidae; genus Limnodynastes; species Limnodynastes dumerilii. The sequence goes on along the minus strand of WWET01000132.1, from coordinate 236,996 downwards.
GCTTTTGTGCAAAAGTAAAGTATATGCATACATAACAATTCATATTAATTTGAACAATTATACCCCTTTCACATCACCATGAAATACCTGGGATTTTCGCCAAAAACCCTGTGTCTCGGCAAAATCCCGGGTATTTCGTGGAGATGTGAAAGGGGTATTTCCGGTGGTCTCGGCAAAATCCCGGGTATTTCGTGGAGATGTGAAAGGGGTATTTCCGGTGGACCCGTGTCACAAGACTCGTGAATTCAACACGGGTAAAAAGAAGGGTTATTCCCGGGTCCGACACGGGTAGGGGTGCAGTGTGAAAGGTGCTACCCGGGTTTTTCAACCC
>WWET01000132.1:178954-194414 GCA_011038615.1 Limnodynastes dumerilii | reverse complement strand
CCAGCTGCCCGGACCCCGCGAGCAAAGAGATGACACTGGCGGCACACCAGGTGATTGTTTGGTTTTATTTGTGTCTTTCGATTGTCTTATTGTAACATTTGATTACTGTTAAGCTGGGCACACACCTATGCAATTATCAGGCTGATCATACAATTCCAGACTATTTGGTTGGATATTGCTAGAGTGTGGATGCTCCCACAATCTTGATTGGTAGTGATAAGATAAGGTTGCATCGCGTGATTTGGTTTTATGATTACATCTTAATGATGATACAATGTTCAATAAATGTGTATAGTGTGTATGCAGCTACCATCTGTCCGACATTCCTGGCAGTCTCTTATGCAACAAGGGCAGATATCTGTACAGTTATTTCAGCAGATGGTGAGGAGAGATAACTTGCAATCGTCCGTGATATTGTAATAGCCACCACATCTCCTCTATGATTGCATAGGTGTGTACCCATCGTCACTTTCCTCTGAATAAGCTGTTTGTGTGGTTTCATTCTGTGCCGTACATTATATGGCCCAGACAGCCGGGAATGGTGGCGTTGCTATTCCAGGGGTTGCAGCCTCTATGGGGCCCAGAAGTAGAGCAGAGCTTTTAGTAGCTGCCCACCCAGCACCCACGGAATGACAGCTCAGTGCTGTGAGCGCTGTTTATAAATACCTTGCCAGCAGCTAACAGCTTAGTGCCATGCTCTGCCGGATGCTGGAAGGAGGGAAAGTTATTTATAAACCCCCTGGTATTGCATATGCACCTGAAAGAGGAAGAAGGGAGGACACAAATCCCCCCCCCCCCATCCAGGATTCTTTGTGCCCCCTCTCTACTCTCTCTACTTTCACTTCAGCTACACGCTGCTTGGTACTCAGGGCTAACTGCCCTCCTCCCTGCACCCATCCTAATAGGTCAGCCCAGCCGTGGTCCGGCCGTTCAGGAAAGCCAAACGATGCAGTGTTAATAGAGTCCTTGCCAGACACTGCACAATAATCACAGTGTGTGGCCGCATTTATAGTTTTTGTTTGTCCACTTACACGGCTTTGGTCTTATCTTCCAGGATATCAGCGGGAAGGTTTTCTGGCCGTGCAGCACCATGTAGACCGGGCCATTATGTACCATCATGCTAATAAAAGCGGAAAGGCTCTTCTGGATACAGTGGATGTTTCCATGCTCCGGTTTCCCTTCCCATCTTATGTCAATGACCTCTTCATCCTGGCTATTCAGAACCAGCTTCCCTTGCTCCTTATGCTCAGCTTCACGTACACCTCTCTGAGCATTGTCCGTGCCCTGGTTCTGGAGAAGGAGCGCAAGCTGAAGGTGAGAACAGAGCTGAATAGGTAGATGGCTCCCTCTTTACTTGCTGGTGAGAGAAGACACTTTCGGCCTGAGTCACTAAGGTGCGGGAAAGGAAAGTGGAGATGTTACCCATAGCAACCAATCGGGGTCTAGCTGACCTTTTCATGTATGTAATAGGTAGTGAGAGCTAGAATCTGATTGGTTGCTAAGGGCTCTTTTCCTTACCAGCAGCTTAATAAATCTGGCCCCATGTGTTTGGTCCCTGACTATATAAACCAGGCTTGTCCAACCTGTGGCCCTCCAGGTGTTGTGAAACTACAAATCCCAAATTGCTTTGTCATTTAAAGCATGCTGGGACTTGTAGTTTTCCAACACATGGACAGGCACAGGTTAGCCAGGCCTGATATTAACAATCACTAATTAACCATGGGTGCTTTTATTCTGATCACAAAATCAGTTAATGAAGACATTACTTTAAAGCTGTCTATTGCAATTTAATGGGTCACCAAATATAATGTAATAAAAACAATAGACCAGACATAGGCAACCTTCAGTACTACAACTCCCATCCTGCTTTGTCAGGCATTGGCTATGCCTATGCTGTTGGAGAATGCTGGGAGTTGTAGTTTCTCAATTCCAGGAGTAAAAGTTCATATAGTTTAAATTGCATGTAATGAATACTTTGACAAAAAATATATTAGAATAACCATATTACAAAGGAAGCCTACATACTCTATGATTTAATATATCCTTTTTACAGTGTGAGTCATTAATACAGCATTGTATTTGCTTTATAACTAGGGAACACATGTTTAGCTGTCCCTCCATCCATGTAACAGCTATTTCTATTACAGGAGTACATGCGTGTGATGGGACTGAAATCATGGCTCCATTCTTTCGCCTGGTTCATCCATTTCTTCCTCCTGCTCTTGGTGTCTGTGTTCTTTGTCACAGTGCTGCTATGTGTCCAGGTCAGTACAATGCCTGAGTTCTGTAAATACCAGTGATATATAAGTAATATATATGGTCTACTTTTTTGGTGTTTCACTTCTTTAATCATGGAAGCAACAAATTGAGTCCTGGTCATTTTTGTGTTTTGTTTTTTTTACTAATTGACTTTTCTATTATTACTATCTAAATAATATTGACTCTTAACTTTTTCGGTAATTGTCTGTAAAAGACATTTGTAACAGAACCGTTTTGTTTTTAAAATCTAAGATGTCTAAATATATGTGTAAGGCATGGTTGGCTAGAAAATTAGTTTGTGTTTCGCTTTAAACACCCCGTCTCCTGTCACAGTGGCCATGTTTCTGGTATTATTATTTCTGGCATTTATTTTTTTTAAATGTACAGAGAATATTTGACATTGACACATTTGACACAGACCCTTAGACCCATACGGTCTAAGGCAGGTATAGGCAAACTGCGGCTCTCCAGGTGTTGCGAAACTACAATTCCCAGCATGCTTTACCTGCAAAAGCATAGCTGGTACCTGACAAGGTTTGATGGGAATTGTAGTTTCGCAACACCTGAAGAGCCGCAGTTTGCCTATCCCTGGTCTAAGGGGTAGATCCACAAGTACGGCCGACGGGAATTACGCACGCTGCGTGCATAATTCCCCTGTCCTCTAACCTGTGCGCGTGCGCACATACTTCTTACACGTGCGTAACTTTGTTACGTACGCCAGTCGGTACGCAAAAGGGGCAGACCCCTATTTTACGATGGCCGTATCTTTGCGATAGAGGCGGAGATAGCCGTTGTTATTAGGTGTCGGGGCGTGGCTTTAAGGCCACAGACCTAGTCATAATATTTAATACGTAAGTGTCCAGATTTCCTGGGGGCGTGCACTCGCCGCTATGCGATCGTCCTTACAGAAAAGCATGCATGGGTCTGGATCTGCTCTTAATACATACATATATACACACTCACAGGGTTAATTTTTCAGCAGCAAATTATTGATCTGACAAACTCCACACGGATCAGCCTAGTCTGGGAATTGAATGCATGACTCGGCTATGAGGTACAAGTGCTAATCAATGAGTCACCATGCTGACCCATACTATGGTACCCGTACAATAATATCCTCTTATTTTTTGGTTTGTGTGGGGGGGGGGAACATACAAACAAACCACAAAGTTATTGTTCATGGAGTTTCTGAAGCGAAAAGTGAAGATGTTGCCCATAAGAACTGATTGTAAATGATAAGCTCATGGGAACCAATCTAGGCAGACCTTGGTGGTTCATCTTAGCAGCCTGAAATGACCACATGTGCTGCACAGCTATCCTTTGCTTCCCTCTTTTAGGTCAGTGGCCAGGGAGCAGTGCTTACCCGAAGTGACCCGACACTAGTCTTTTTCTATCTCATGGTGTTTGCTGTGTCCACCATCTCCTTCAGTTTCATGATCAGCAGCTTCTTCTCTAGAGGTGAGACATGTTTCTACCTAGGCCATTGGTGGTGTGGGCGGGGAACAGCTGGACGTCACTTGTTATCTTTCTTCTCATAGCAAACATTGCAGCAGCAGCCGGAGGCTTCCTGTATTTCTTCTCCTACATCCCCTACTTCTTCATCTCTCCGCGGTACGACATGATAACGCACAATGAGAAGCTGGCGTCCTGTCTGATCTCCAACGTGGGCATGGCCATGGGAGCGCAACTGATTGGAATGTTTGAAGGCAAAGGTCAGTGTGTGGAACCCGTGCAGAAGACCTCGGCCCGTATTCAGACCTCCTCTTTCTGTGCCCATACGTCCGTATACAGGCGTTTGTAGTTACCGGGCATGCTTCTTCATTTTTGTACGCTATTTATGTTGCGTTTCGCTACATAGATTGCATATACGCGGTCTTGAAGACCACGTGCACACAATCTACGTAGTGAAACGCAACGTAAATAGCGCACAAAAGTGACTGCGCATGCCCGGTAACTACAAACTCTTATTTAGGGATGGACGGGCACAGAAAACGGAGGTCTGAATACGGGCCCTCATTAGTGGAGGTTCTAGATATTGTATAGAACATTATCTGCATATTTGGCAAGGATTCGCTGTTTGATTGACTTGTTACTGCAGAGATACAAGACGTGTTTCCGTGACCCTCACTGATGTTTCTTAGGTACGGGCGCCCAATGGTCAAACTTTTTGACCCCAGTCAGTGTGGATGACAACTTTACTCTGGGTCAAGTTATTGGACTGCTTCTATTTGATTGTGTTCTGTACTCCATCATCGGGTGGTACGTGGAGTCTATCATGCCTGGAGACTATGGCGTTCCGCAGCCTTGGTACTTCTGCATTCTGGTGAGGACCTATTTCTTATGTGTGTATTCTGTCTTTCACTATTGGCACTTGACAAAAATGTACCTGTTGCTGATTGCATAAAACTACCCGACATCACTCTTATTTCTCTTGTGTAGACCTCAAATATTTAAATGTTGTTGTTTTTTTTAGTTATTTAAAGAGCACCATTTATATATATATTTTTTTTTGCACTCTTTATTTATGTTTTAACAAGATTTCCAAGCATAAATAAACAGGGCTTGTGGGTTACATCAAGATTCAAAAATGTTAGTAAAACAGTATGTTGATTAGCGGGTCTAATAGCCACATGTCATATATATACTGAAGTAAGAAAGGTAAAGCGTGCGAGGAAAAACTGCTTGTGGGGTGAAAAGACAGACAAATGGGGGGGGGGATAGGGGTAGGTTACACTAGTAGAGCAGTTCTGTTGAAGTCGGGTGGGATACCATAGAGGGAAGTGACCAGTTAGCAGCCTGGTGTGTATGCATGTCTCGGTAACTATGCGGGTGTTACAAGGTCTATTCCCCCATAACCGTTAGGTAATCTGGTGTTAGCCTAAATTCCAGCCAACGGAACCAGATAGCCACATATGTTTGGTATCTTGTAGGTGTGGGCAGTAAAAGATCATCCATGGATTCGTACCAGTCAATCCTTGTAAACCAGTCTCTCAAGGTTGGGGGGGGAGGGGACCTCCAGCGCAAGGGGATGACAGCTCTAGCTGCGTTGGCCAGGTGACACAATAGGGAGTTCTTGTAAGTTGTTAAAGGTATATCTGAAAAAGAGAACAACCAAAATGCTGGCTCATCAGGGATGTCCTCTGCCAATATTTTCATGGAGGTTTCTCTCACAGTGCCCCAGAATCTTACAATAACTGGACACTCCCCCCAAATATGTATAAAAGTGCCCATTTCATTCTGACATCCCCAGCAATAAGACGGGTATGTCGGTATCATGTGATGGATCACGGAGGGCACTCTAAACCATCTTGTTAGGACTTTATACTGTGTCTCCATTATCTGTGTGGATATGGAGCTAGATCGGACCAGAGAAAATACTTTTGTCCAGTCCGTCTCGAAGTTTACTTTGCCACAACATCTATCCATCCATCCATCCATCCATCCATCCACTATTCTTTCCAACTGTGGCTAAATGCACTGTGCTACTTGGTTTAATGCTGTTCGTGTTCAAACTGCCGCAGTCGTTATTGTCTGTATCCTTTTAGCCTTCATATTGGTGTGGGACCCCCAGAAACGCTGAGTGCATAGAGAGTGAGGAGGATGACGATCCCGAAAAGGCCCTGAGGCACGAGTACTTGGAAGGAGATCCATCAGATCTGACAGCAGGCATCCGTATTAAACATTTAACTAAGGTGCAGTACTACCACCTGTCCACTAGATTGTTTAATATTTTGTCTTTCCAGACATTGTCTTATGATACATAATACATAATATGTACAGAACAAAACCTTTCAGATTATTATTTTTTTAATTCCATCATATCCTAACCTGCAGGTTTCCAACACCTGTTCATAGCCACATTCTCTACAAAATTCTGTGTTAAACAATATACTCATACAGTACCTTGTCATCTCTGCAGCCCTCTCCCCTGTTTCCTGAACACTATTATGCACACCTCATTACAGAATAGCCAGGGTGCTGCCACTCGTCCTGATGCCCATTCAGGAAACAAAAATTAAAAGTAGATGAAGGGCTCTTGAATGATGTGATATTGCAAATAAAGCAAATGTCTGTCAGGCACAAAAAAATTATACCTATTCAAAGAATGACTTTGTTTTAAAACTTGGTTGGTTGTTGTCAATCCTAAATACTGTGTATAATCAGTGAATATTTTTTTATGTATGTAAAGGAATTGAAACAGAGGAACCAAACTTCCTTTAGTTTATAACATAAATCAACGATTTTATTCACCTTCCAAGGATTAAAAACTCATAAAACAATTGTTTATCATGTACTGAGTTCAGTGCGTTGGTGCAGTCTTCCCAGGTGAAGGAAGTGGAAGTGCTGCTAAATATTCATGGACACGATTTTGACTTTGAAAAGTCCTATTACTGTAGTGTAAAATTCATCATTTTCCTGCAGTATATTAGAGTATATTGGTTGGATTACTTATCATACCTATTTAGATAGCGGCGATTATTTCCCCCTTTTGATCAATGTAAACAGTAATTGGTTTTCATAATTTGACTTGTGATCCTGACTGTCCACCTATCAGGCATTCCGTGTGAATGGTAAGAGGCGTGTTGCCGTGCGGGACCTCTCACTTAACATGTATGAAGGACAAATTACTGTACTACTGGGGCATAATGGAGCCGGCAAAAGCACCACCTTGTCCATGTTAACAGGTAGGTATCGCAGGTGCTGATTCTGTAACTTTAGGTTCTCGAAAAGGTCCCTAAAACTCCATTTTCTTTTCTTTATATTTCAGGGCTTTTCCCCCCATCTTCTGGCGAATGCTACATCGGTGGCTATGAGATCTCACGAGACACGGCGCTGATCAGACGTAATCTGGGCCTGTGCCCCCAACATGATGTCTTGTTCCAGGGTCTTACCGTTGAGGAGCACCTCTATTTTTACGCAGCGGTAAGGGTCAACCAAAAAGGAAAAGCTGAATGACACAAAATGTTCTTTACGCTCTATGACCTGTATTCCAATGTTTTTGTTTTTTTTATACAGTTAAAAGGATGCCCACGCTGGCGCTGCCCGGAAGAGGTGGATAAAATCCTGCAGATCCTGAGGATTGAGGAGAAGCGCCATGCTTTGAGCACCCAGCTTTCTGGGGGTACTTGCCGTAAACTGTCTATTGGGATTGCCCTAATTGGAGGGTCCAAGGTAAAAGTCCTTAGTTGGGGTGTCATGTTTGATGAGGTCTTGTGTCTGACTAGGCTAAATGTTTATTATTAGGTTTTTATATAGTGCTTTACCATTTTAGCAATCACTCTAATATAACTGGGAGGGTAAGAGGGCCCTGCCTACATGCTTGCAGTCTATAGGATATTGAGGATTGATACATAAGGACGAGATCTATATCACACAATGGAGCAGACAGATTGTATGGAAACAGTGCTCAGTGCTCTGTATGATCAGTCACACAGTAGTGCTACTAACAGCACCGAGGGGATATTACTATGGAGTGACAGGGTGTATGGTATCAGTACTCAGTGCTGTGTATGATCCAGTCACACAGCAGTGTTAGTAGCAGGAGTGAGGGCCATTTTATTATGGAAATAAAAAGTATACAAGTTTGTGTTACTTATGAAAAATATAGGAAAACTGGATAGCAAATTCATTGTAAATAGTGTAGACAAATGTTAGGAAAGAGGTTGAGGAATTTGGTACACTTGTCTGAAGAGGGGAGTTTTAATAAAGCACTTGAAAGATTAGAGGATAGTTTTAATGGGTGAGGAAGGTTATTCCAGAGAGTGGGTGCAGCTTGGGAGAAGTCCTGTAAGTGGGAATAGGAGCATTCAGGAAATATTCATTAAAAAACATTTTTGAGTAACTAAAAAAATATGAGCATGGAATGATGAGACAGGAAATGTGATCGTAATATGAAAGAAACTGTCATGAATTGTATTTGCAGTATGGATAAGCCTGTTATTGTGACCTCTACCGCACACTGGGGCTGATCCAAAGATTTACAGCACAATAAATTCTCCTGAAGAAGTGAGCACCTGCACGAACAGTGCTGTGAGGGCTGCATACAGGAAAAATAATGGCTGATTTTGCTTTTGCATTTAAATATTGAACATGGTTTGTAAACTCTAATTTAGAGTTAAGCTAGAAACCATCACAAAGGAAAACTGCCTCAGCACACTGCTATTAACCAGCAACTATATGATTGTTTAAAGTGCTGAGCACCACAGAACATCGTTTTGATTGGTCAATTTAATTGTCATGTGATTTCAGGTTGTGATGCTGGATGAACCAACTTCTGGAATGGACCCAGCTTCTCGCAGAGACACCTGGGAGCTCCTGCGACAGCACAAAACGAACTGCACCCTCCTCCTCACCACGCACTTCATGGACGAGGCCGATATTCTGGGAGATAGAATTGCCATCATGGCCCAAGGCCAGCTACAGTGCTGTGGTTCTCCACTCTTCCTCAAAAGCAAATATGGTGAGGGGAGGGCTATTTTATAACACCACCGGGTGTAGCAAAAGACTGACTCCATAAATTCAGTGGTTGTGTCTAGTAAATGTTCCTAAAAAATAACCTCTTGTATTATACACCTTGTGCAAGACATAATCTAAGTTAAATAGAGGGTCACATAGGACCTGATTCACACTTAAGAATCTTCTTAAAATAAGAACTTAAAGTCACTCCTGGACAAAACCATGTTGATTGCAGGGGGATTCATTTAATTGTATTCTTTGCATGCAGGGATATATCTTTGAATTGCTTACTGCACACAGATACTGACCAGCTTTACTATCACACTGCTATTCAGAATTGGGCTTGGAAATATCACCTCTCAACTCTAATACTGTTTGCAACAGATGAAATTTGACTCCCCTGCAATCAACATGGTTTAGCCCAGGAGTACCTTTAAGTTCTTATTTTAAGAAAATTCTTAAGTGTGAATCAGGTCCATTATAATTAAGAGAGATGTAAATGAACGGAATCTGACACCAGATGGATGAAATTAATGTACATATAAATATTCTGCATTCCATAATCCCTTGTTGAAATTTGACTCCCCTGCAATCAACATGGTTTAGCCCAGGAGTAACTTTAAGTTCTTATTTTAAGAAAATTCTTAAGTGTGAATCAGGTCCATTATAATTAAGACAGATGTAAATGAACGGAATCTGACACCAGGTGGATGAAATTAACGTACATATAAATATTCTGCATTCCATAATCCCTTGTTGTTATCCTGCTGATTTATCCAGGTGCTGGTTACCATATGGTGATGGTGAAGCAGCCACACTGCCAAGTGGAAGAAATCACAGACCTGGTTACCAGTTATGTGCCCTGTGCCACCCTGGAGAGTAACGCGGGGGCAGAATTATCTTACATCTTGCCCAAAGAGAGCACACACAGGTAGGTGACCTATTGTGTGACCTTGTCTATAATCCTCTATTGCTTCTTCATGTCGTGTGTGCTGGATATTTGGATATGTTTTTGTGGCTTATTTTTGATGCTGGCACAAAGTCAATGTTACAATGGACCTGATCATTGCGGCTCCTATATCTTAAGAGCTTCAGCGGCTGCAGGCTCTGTGACAGCCCTGGACTGCACTGTACAATGGAGAAGTGCCCCCATCAGGGGTTTGTGCCTATTTTAAATGACGATTGATCATAAGCCTCAGGGGAGGACACACACGTCTGAGTCTTTGTGAGCAGAACGCAGTGTGTTATAAGCCTGTATCTGGACACCGGGGTTATTGCCATTAAATTATTCTGCTATCAATTATAGTGACTTTCATTGATCCTATCCAATATTAAATATGACCACTATGGTTTCTCCATGAGCATTCATTCACTCCCATGCCCTTTCTTAGGTTTGAACCCCTCTTCTCTGAGTTGGAACGCCGCCATGTGGAGCTGGGTGTTGCTAGTTACGGAGCTTCTGTCACCACTATGGAGGAAGTGTTTCTACGGTGAGTTCCTTCTCCTCATGCTATAGTTATGGCTGTTTATTTCTTGCCTTGAATGGAAAACTCTGATTCCATGGTGCTACTCTGCAGGGTTGGGAAGCTAGTGGACACCAGTCTAGACATCCAGGCCATCCAGCTTCCTGCTCTCCAGTATCAGCATGAGCGACGGGCCAATGACTGGGCAGCAGAGGAGTCCTGCTCTATGAGCGACTGTACGGAGGATAGCGGAACACTGATTACTGAGGACTGCTCCAACATCAAGCTCAATGGAGGGGTGAGAGGAAGGGAAATGACTAATGTGTGATGTGTGCGGATGCATTGAGTCGGACAGGTGATAAACTGTCCACATGCTGGGCCGTATTCAGAGATCCGTTTTCACGGCGAGTCCCGTGCGTATTTTTAGGATCGGACAAACTGCGCAAGCGTAGTAACTTTATTTGCGTAGTTAACATAGACTATAAGCGCGGAACTGCATTACGGACGGACCAGTGAATCGCACATTGGTCCATATGGTCGCAAAAATATGCACGGGAGAATTTAGATATAAATGGGTGGGGGGGGCATTTAAATGAAGGAAAGAGGACATATATGAACGGAAATGTACTCGGAAACTTACAAGTGGTCTACGATGGCGGAAGTCTTCGAGAGCACAGCCGAGAGAAGGGAGTGTCATGCTTGTGAGGGGGTTTGGCCTGCACCGGCCGAGCGTATAATTGCAATTCGGTCGCCACAAAGATCTCTGAATACGGCCCTCTGTTACTATTATTCAGTGGAGCATTGGCATGTAGTGCATGAAAGAGCCCAATGCTTAGTAGGTGTAAGAACGACGATCCCACTTATTTGCGTGCGCGTGTTTTTCAGCCATCCCCATACATAAAAGGCCCCATATATGGCGATAAAAGATTCTTAACCTGAGTGTCTGAGTACCAAACATAGGACCTGATCCAGACCTCCGATCCAAAGCCATATCCCCGTTGCATCCTGATTTGCCACCTCCCTCTCGCTGAAGGGAGTTATGATTGGTGAACCCTACTTTAATATTTCCTCACTGTCCCTACATAAAATGGTGATGTTGTGGAAGTCTGGACGGTATTTGCCACTCCCCCTGTGAAATTAGCATATCTTTCCCCTCCCACATTGCATACTCTATATGCATCCCACCCCGTCATGCCATTGAAAATACTTCAGTAGCGAAAGTCTTCCACTCCTTAAAGCGACTAATTCGCTCGATCCGGTTTATAGAATTCAGGTTAAATTGGTCCATTTTCCATTTGTAAAACCAGCAGCACTAACAACCACAGTTCTTAAATATTACCATCCATTTTTTATAGTGTTGACACATTACACATTCCCATTACATACCATGAAATGAGGCTGGAGGTAGCAAAGACACTTCTCAAATGGCCTTCAGCTTAAGCGTTTTGTTTGCTTTTTTTTTTGTTTGTTTTTTATTTAACTTTTTTTTCTTTACTGCAAAAGTTTAAATATAAATGTATATTATTCTTTTTTTCCAGTGCTCCTTGTGGTGCCAGCAGTTCTATGCCCTTTTCGTGAAGCGGGCAGCTTACAGCTGGAGAAACTGGAAGATGGTTGTAGGCCAGTTCCTGGTCCCTTTGGTATTCACCACCTTGGCTTTGGTTGTAGGAAAAACATTCCCAGGACCTCAGGACTCTCCAGCGTTGGCACTGAACCTGGCTCCTTATGGGCACACAGCTGTGCCATACTCCCTTCCCCTCAATGCATCCATGCTGCTGCAGAACCTGGCGGAGAGCTTCAGGGAACAGCTGGGCGAGCAGCTCGCAGAGCCACAAGAAGTGTTGGGTGCGTAAGTTGAGTCTTCGGTTACTGGCATGACCTGCCCTTGCCATAGTCTGTTGTTTTACTGATTGTGTTTTTGGCGTCCTCAGGTAACCTAGATGACTATCTTCTGATTAAGGCGTCTGAAGAGGGCGCCCTGTTTGCTGAACATTGCCTCTGTGCGGCTGACATCCAGAACGTCGGCTCGCGTATCCGCGTCACCGCCCGTTTTAATAACCAGGCTTACCATGCCGTAGCCACTGCCCTGGCTCTGGTTGATAACGCTCTGTTCAAATTGATTGCTGGCCCCGAAGCCTCCATTTCAGTCACCAACTACCCCCAGCCACGCAACACTTCAGAGACTGCGCAGGATCAGCTTCTTGAGTAAGGAGAGCAGTGAAATTATTTATAACACAGGATATATAATGATTTATGTGCAGCGTATAATATTTTTCTATTTTTCTGCAGGGGCCAGACTGGCTTTGCCATCGCCATTAATCTGCTGTATGGGATGGCATCTTTGGCCAGCACCTTTTCCCTGCTGCTTGTTGGTGAGAGAGCCGTGAAGTCCAAACATGTGCAGTTCGTGAGCGGAGCATCGTCCTTCAGTTACTGGCTGTCGGCGCTGACCTGGGACCTGCTTAACTTCCTAATACCATGTGCCCTGATGCTTGTAAGTGATGATGGCAGGAATAAGCAACCGTTGTCATTCCTGGTGTTGTGAAACTACAATACCCAGCATGCCCCAACAACTTAGGCATAGCTGATATCTGGCAAAGTATGATTGGACTTGTAGTTTCACAACAGCTGGAGTTCCGCAGGTTGCCTGAACAAACAGGTCTGGACAGTCCATATGAACAATGGTCCTCGCTGTCAGTAGTGCAAGCAGCTGTTAGGTGATGGGAAAAGAGGGGTGTATAAAGGTAGTCATGCTCTTAGTACTCACCAGGTATTGGGTCCACTGGGTTTCGGCGGTAGGAGTCTCTGGGGGGGCCATGTACTCCAGGTAACCCTCAGCGGATGTCATTGATGACATGCCTGTATCTGATTAATGAAAGGTGCAATCATTTCCGTGTACTTTCCTTATTTCTTATCTGCGTCCTGGCCGTGACCTCTTCCCACCCTCAGTGGAACAGATCAGGCGGCTATAGAACTGACACTCTGCATCTGCTCTACGGATCCAACACTGGAACATCCTGATCCGGTGGCTGTTGGTGGTCCGAGCGGCCCTGTTTCGAACATGATACAGATGCCCAGCTGAATGGCGGCTGTATCATGTTCTAAATGGTCGCCAATGAGAATTTCTACCCTTTACAATAGCAAAACAGCTGAGACTCTGCGGTTAGGCTTAGGGCTTAGACTGCAGAGGGGGCGAGGTTAGGGTTAGACTGCAGAGGGGCGAGGTTAGGGCATAGACTGCAGAGGGGCCGAAGTTAGGGCATAGGCTGCAGAGGGGCCGAGGTTAGGGCATAGACTGCAGAGGGGCCGAGGTTAGGGCATAGACTGCACAGGGGCCGATGTTAGGGCATAGACTGCAGAGGGGCTGAGGTTAGGGCATAGGCTGCAGAGGGGCTGAGGTTACGGTTAGACTGCAGAGGGGCTGAGGTTAGGGCATAGGCTGCAGAGGGGCTGAGGTTAGGGTTAGACTGCAGAGGGGCTGAGGTTAGGGCATAGGCTGCAGAGGGGCTGAGGTTAGGGTTAGGCTGCGGGACACAGAGGGTTAGGGGTGATAAAGGATAAGGTTAGGTTGGGCTGCGGGACACGGAGGGTTAGGGGTGATAAAGGATAAGGTTAGGTTGGGCTGCGGGAATTGCAGAGTTTGTTAGGGAAGGGTTATGTGTAGGGTTAATGTAACATTTACCTATTTGCAGTACAATTCTTCGTGGCTCCGCTGCTGTCAGCAATATCTGGCTTTTAAACAGCCGTACAATGCAAAACCATGGTGCCAGCAAACCACATCCATCCTTACCAGCTGCTCCATGATTGTACACTGCAGCCGCGTCCTCTGCACATATGCAGAACACTCCATTCTGGGCTTATGTAGACCTGTGATCAGGCTGCACATCCGCCAGATAGATGGGGCGTGAGTTGTTCCCCTATCCGGAGACCGGTCTTTACTGCCATTGCTCCCTGTATGACCTGTACTGTATTAATTTCCAGCACCTGTTACTCCCAGTCCTGACCTGTGATGTTTCCCTTACAGGTGGTCTTTCAGGCCTTCAATGTGCGTGCATACACGGATGATCACCACCTAGTGGATGTGATGCTGATGTCGCTCCTATATGGCTGGGCCGTCATCCCTCTCATGTACCTGTTCAGCTTTCTGTTCACCTCCCCTGCCACCGCCTACACCCGCCTCACCATCTTTAACATTCTGTCAGGCACGGCCAGCTTCCTATCGGTCACTATCATGAGCATTCCAGGTGAGAGAGCCACATCTTATGCCCCTTCCTCCATTTATTATTGCTGCTGTCTGGCCGCTTCTGCGATGTTTCACGCTCTCTCATTATGCCGTTTTGTTTTTGATAGCGTTGGGACTGGTGGATCTTTCAAACAGTTTGGACCTGGCTTTTCTGGTGCTTCCCAATTACTGCCTGGGAAAGTCCTTCAGCGACTTCTACCAAAACTACCACTTCCTGAAATTCTGCACCTCATCCTTCTCAACCGAATTCATCTGCAAAGCAATGAGTGAGTAGCTAGCAACTGGTGGGGAGCAAGCCACAAAGCCTCTATATAAGCAAACAGTGTAATACAGCTTTTAATTATATTAATATTGGCAAAATATTATGCACCTAAGTGTAAAGCTGCATTAAGTTGGGGCTGCAACTCTCCAGAAGCGGACCTAAACACATCCAGGGGAGAGGTCCTTCGCTCCCACCTTATCCGATGTTTGCGCAGTGTGGTTGCTGGCCATGGAGCGCAGGATGCCAATCGCTCTGCGTGTACGCGGACGGGTTACTGTTCTGCGCATTTGCTGCAGCCGTTCTGTTTGTCCTTGTGCCAATCTGTCTGTCCCTGAGGCAACATATGCTGCTTGTTCTGACGGTGAGGCGCTTGCGAGCGATAGTGGGAAGAGGGAGGGATGGGAATGTTTACAGTATAGATATGGCCCTAAGCTCATCACCTAAGACGGAACTCCATGTGAGCGGGGCGGGTGACCTCCCATGCGCTCACGCCGAAGGCTGGTCCGGTATCAGATCCTTGCTGCCGTTGTGCTTTGAGCTCTAAGCGCAGCTCAGTTGGTGATTATAGATCCAGTCCAGTGTAACTGTTTCCGAGCTCCAGAATTCCATCCTATGATACTTTCCTTACTGTTCCTTTTTTTTCTTTAATTATAATGGGCTGGATCCAGACCTTGTTAAGTGCATGAACTTAGTTACTCCTGGACTAAACCATGTTGATTGCAGGGGAGTCATATTTCATCTGTTGCAAACAGTATTAGAGTTGAGAGATTTCTTACA
>WWET01000132.1:134234-171623 GCA_011038615.1 Limnodynastes dumerilii | reverse complement strand
AAAAAAGGGATTTCTTATTCCAAAATCATGGATCCAAAAAGATATTGATTACTTTCAATTGCAGCAGATGTTCTAACATTACAAGCAGCAGTAACCCTACTCCCACAGTGCCTTATAGCTTTACTGGGTGCTGACCAGGGTTACCAGGAGATTTAAGGAACAAAACCACTTCAGGAGTGAATAATCCATCGTTGACCTGTTAGAAGATAGAGCTGCTTATTTTAAATGCAATTCAGCCGCCCTCCAAAGAACGGCATAACTCTAAAGTGAATGTACATCTCCTCTATGGGACAGTTGCCCCCCCACTGCATGGTCTGTGCTGATTGACCCTTGTTGCGAAACTCAACGCAAAGCTTGTTATTTTGTAAACAGGGAACAATGTGTGTGTGATGCTCTGTGAGGTCCCTTAGTCTTGGAACATGTTTTAACTGCCCAAGACAGGCATTTGATTGTACAATACAAGAAACAAAAAAATAAATCTTATTTATGCTGCTCTTTTAAAAGCCACGACTTGGTCAGCTTTGTTTTGAATCCGATTTTGTCATCTAGTCATCTACGCCAGGGACACTTCCTTTGATATCCGAGGGTGTGACCTCCTACCCATAGCATTGACTGGGAAATTATTTTATTTATTTTAACCTGTAACTGATCTTCACCAACGAAATAACAACAAAGAACAACCATAGTCTTGCTGATGATCCTGTCAAATGTCTTCTCGAATGTGTGTGTTATTATTATAGACTCTTGGGACCGTATTCAGAATTAAGAACGTCTGGTAATTTACCCACGCATATGCGTAAGTGGAGTGATTTCTATTCAGGGCGCATGTACAGACCATGGAGATACGAAGCGTAATTGAAATGATGCGTAAGTAATTTCCGTATGCCTAAAAATGCGTACGAACATAAAAGATCGGACGGATTATTAATAAGTAGACGTCAATCGGAATGTAAATAGCAAAAATTAATGGTGGTAAAGCAGTAGACGTGCGGTTATATTTGCGAACGTTTAACTTCCGTCACATACGCGTGCTAACAATAACATTGCTTTCACAACACGGAAGTGTTCCGAAATGTATTCATTTTGCAAAATGTACTTATTTTGTATTAACGTACGGATCTATTACGAGATATGCGTTATCTTTGTGTAACAGTGATGAAATATAAGACTTTATTAATGGTAAGGAAAGAGTAAATGTTAAATTATCTTACAGTCAAAAGCATTGCACATATAGAACAAAGGACACATAAATCCTAAACAGAATACTATAATAAATGAGTAAACCTAGCATCTATGGTAGAATACAAAACACATCAAGTTAAATGTGAGTAAAGAGAATTACAAATACACATTCTCGGCGACCCCCAGGCAATTGGAATCCAGACTTAATAATGACAGCCAATTTATGCATACAGCATACTGTGGGTGCACACTGCACATGGCAGATGTTATGGATGTCACACCCTATGGAGTTGCGTACGATGGACGCAAGCAGAAAACATGCATTGTGGGAGGAGGGAGGTGTTTAAATTGTACGGGTTGGGTTAGGCACTTATGTATGACAAGGCATTATGTACGACCAGAGATACGTAAGGAAAAGTTAAGGTTGGATTCTGATCACGTAACTCCGCTAAGTCACGTGCGTGCGGGGGCAGTGCATTAAACTCAGTAGTGCATAACTCGGGTAGTACATAAAACGACCTTAAAGTCTGCATCAGGCCCATTGTTAATATTAAACTTAGAGTAGATCAGTATCCACAAGTTCCAATTATTTTGGAGGATGTCCCAGAAGAAAGCTGGATTCACACCAGGTGGTGGTTATAAAACAGGTATGTATTTGTACTTTAAGAGAGGGGGTTAGAGTGTTCATGTCATTTGTCCAAGGGACAGATTTACTAATCTGCTGGGTTTGGAAAAGTGGAGATGTTGCCCATAGCAACCAATCAGATTCTAGCTGACATTCTCTAGTATGTAATATTTAAATGAGTTCTAGAATCTGATGGTTGCCATGGGCAACATTTCCACTTTTCCAAACCCGCAGCTTAGTAAATCTGGCCCCAAGTGTCAGTAAAATGTTTTTTTTTTGTTTTTTTTTACTTTTCCTTTGCAAGTGTAACCGCCAACCATTCCATTCAGAAGATAATATAGAACTTCAGAAAAGTGGGTGTGGGTGGGTGTGTGGGTGTGGGTGGGTGTGTGAGTGTGTGGGTGTCAGAGAGACAGACACAGGGGTGGATGATTTTTTTTTAAATGTTTTTTTTCTTGTTTTTTTTTCAGGCACTATTTATATTAGTAGGTGAAATTGTTTTGTCAACACTGTCTGGATATGTCACGGTTGCACTAGGCTAGACTGGCCAACATGTGGCTCTCCGGTGTTGTGACTATGGGCCTGATCCAGACCTACACCCGCGAGCGATCGTACGCCGGTCAGGAGTGTAAAACCGGCAGAAAAAACGCACTGCGCATGTGAAGTATGACAACTTCCGGTCGTCCGAAGGACATGAGCGTACAGCGAGCGTATTTTTAGCCCAAGGGGTGTGTGTTTTGTACGACGATAGTCCGGACGCTCGAGTTACTACACAGAGGCGGGGATAGCCTTTTAAATTGTACAGTATGGGCGTGCTAAGCCCCGTACGACCAGCGTATCGGTCCGAAAATTCGCACGGACGCTGGAAAAAGTTAGGGTAGGGTTCAGCCGCCGTAAGTAGGTACAATTTAATGGGAGTGTCATGGGCGTGAAAGTTTATACGCCCGGGCGATCATACACTACGCTCGCGGGCGTAGGTCTGGATCAGGCCCTATGAGTTCCACCTTGCTTTGTCTGGTATTAGCTATACCTATGTGGCTAGAGTATGCTGGGACTTGTAGTTTCCCAAAACCTGGAGAGCCAGAGGTTAGCCAGGCCCACAATGAACCCAGGACTACTGCAAGGCTAATGCTTGCCATTCAGAATGATTGTTGCTTAGTGCATATGAATGAACAATAATCTGCATATAGTCCAGTTATAATAGTGACGTTCTGTTGATTTGATTGTTATGCACACTCAGTCTATCGCCATTGCTCCGCAGATATCTTGCTACAGGTTTTATAGGTGCAGCTTCTAAACCTTGACGGTGAGTCTCTTGTTGTATGTAACTGCAGAAAGATCATTTGAATCTATCAGAACATTGATGGTGCCAGCACAGAACAGACGTGAGGATTGCAGGCTCCTTGCACGCAGATTATAATGTCAATTCCATCTCTGTAACAAGCATTGTTTATGTATCCCTTTTCCTGCTCTGTATTCAGTACCACCTGCAATGTTGACATTGGTTTATGTCCCCAACATTGTCCCATTGTATAAATTCCTGAGATTTGAGATTATGCTTGCTTGTTGTCAGAGAATGTTGTACTTTCCCATAAAAATAGATTAGTTTTGTAAGCACAGAAGCCTAATTAAGCCAAATTAATGCTGCTTTATCCACCTGTGTCCAGGGTTGTTGTGGAAGTAGGAAAAAGACTTCTCATCTTGTAAAATCTTGTTCCATTTAGGCTTAAGGTCAGAGCACACATTGGAGCTGAAGTGGAGAGATATATGTCTGCTAGCAAAGTCTATCTCTGTGCATGTCCTGTAGACAGCCAATTGCTGCTATTGGAGAGTAGATTACACTGCCTGTGATTGAGGAGGTGCTACAGGAGAGGGCGCTACAGAAGAGGGAAAGGGAGGACTAACGTTTTCTGCAAAGGAGCTCAATCCAGACAAATGTTTGGGCCAGCTCCAGGGCTTTTCTAAGGCCAGGAAGATGCGGAGACTCCACAATTATGGCACAACATTTAACTTTAAGACGGCATCAGTAATAGTGTGGAAATGTTATACTTTGCTAAATTAAATGTTATTTCATAGTTATTTTATTGATGACTATGGCCCTGATCCAGACTTCTGTGTATTTTCCATTATGCGCGGAGGTCTGAAAGTCCACAAGTGAGAGGGGATTGAAGTCCCTTGTCCCTCCCCTCTCATGCTTTTGTGTCCAGACCCCTACCATAAATATATGCACAGATCTGTGTCTGTCCAAATGAGATATATATATATATTTATTGCATATCTAACATCTTCACTGTACAGAACAGTGCCCTTGCATTTGGATGACTGAGGAAGAGAACGCAACTTGACAATTATGTGACCTTATGTGCATACAGATCCAGCACCACATTAACTTCACATCCAGATTGGACACCATTGCCGCAACCAAAATACAGTTTTCAAAATACAAACAACCAAAAGCTCATTTTTAGCTGTCTGTATTTCAAAACTTTCATGGTTTAGAAACTTTTACTAATGAAAGGGTAAATATGCAGAATTTTTAGCATTCTTATCCATTCATTAATTCGGAAACCGCTGCTGCAAACCTGTCACACCGGACCAGACAGGTAATTACTACAGGGGATTCTATTTGGATTATTAAAGTTGGGAGTCTTAGGGTTTAGAGCAAAGGAAGGGGGATAGGTTATGGTCAGAATTATAATAAATACTATCTCTCGCCTCTGCAGATTCGTCTCTGATTATTTGTTCTCGGCAGGACAAGAGCAATTGATACCAGAGGAAAGATGCCGTTGTCTCCGCAGACTCACACCGCATTCACATCACCTTTAAATTGCCCATTATATGTGTGTGGTTGTACATAACGCAGGATATGGGTTTTTTGCTGCAACCTTGTGCTAATTTCTAAATGACTGTATTATATACACAACTTGTAGCATAAGAACACTGCTGCATCTGGAAATTTCAACATGATCCTATAGAATGAATTTCATGAACGCCCAAATGTGTTTTCTGCCATTTATATGGCACAATTTCAAGGCAAAAACCCATGTTTTATTTAGAAAAATAGACATTTCCCGCTTTGTACAGACCCCTCCAATAGAAAAAAATTTCCCAAGAACAAGACATAGAGGAGACAAGTCTTCCTGCGGCAAAGATCAGGCACCGCACCGACCTGACAGGAAAACCACTAACGGGCAATAGTCTGCTTACACTGGCAGATAGTTGGTTAAGCTTCTGTCATTATTACCCCTTTAGTAAACTGTAGTGCATTACTCCACCTCTTCTAACGCCCCAACTATGGGTTATGTCCTCTGAGCACAATAATACTTCCCTCCTAAACTGTACAACAAAGCCTGGAGCACTTCTAGAACGGTTATGATATCTAATCATACTGTGCTTTCTCATGTAACATAGAACACTGCCATCTTTCCATATGGCCAGGAAAGTGTCTTTGTGCATTCATGGCATGACTTCCTATGGTGGGAAGATGGCTACCGTCTACGGACAGGTTCTGTTATTCAACTGCAAGTAAATTCAAAAATGTGCTGATTGAGTTGTAGTAATGAGACAGTAGGGGGTTGAGGGGTCTCTTCGTTCATTTTCAGTTCTCGATGTTGGCCAAAAACCGTTCAGCCCACCACTCTTCAAGGTCAATAGGAACGAAATCTGCTGAGAAAACACAGGAAGGAAATAGAGAGAGTCCTGTAAGATTTCAGCTAGAACAGGTTATTCATTTAATACCAATCCTGAAACTTTAAAGCTGCCCCAACACAGAAACATTCTACCAATCAACAGAGAATCTGAGATTCAAACTGTTTTGAAAGGAACACACGCACACACACACACACACATACACACACGTTAGATTTACATGCTTTTGCCTTTCTAGGTATTGAAATCGGATGTAGTTTGCTAATAGGATGAAGCAATTTATGACATCTTTTTCCAGCAAACACTTTCAAACTGCAGAGATTTCTTTCTGGACTCTGTAAGCAATCTCATCGCAATCACTCCAACAGTTGAGATATTACCCTGACCTTAACCCTCCATATCCTGCAAACTGACCCAAATCTTCACCAACCCACCAAAGACCGAGCGGGAATGAGTATTTATTTATTTATTTTTAAATATGGCCATTAGCTATAGAACCTGTTCCCAAATTTGCCAAAATGCCGATTTCAACACCGATACAGCTGCAATTTACCCATCAGCCGTATCAGTGTCCTATAATGGCCATTTGTACCGGCAACCGCTCCCATTAAAATATGCTAAATAAGTGATCTTACAGATCCGACCAGAAGATTAAAACTCCTGTAACAGATCATCCTTCATGGCCACACACTGAAAGATAATTGTTCAAAATAATATGTTAATCTGCCATATAGTCTCTCAAGGGTAGATCTTAAGCTCGGTACGACAGTGAATTTAGGCAAATTCAATGACTAGGAACATCTGCGCATGTGCACGGCCGATGTTCCCTTAGCGAAAGTACCATCGTATGGAACTAGGTTACGTATTATTTTACTTACAGGTATGGGGCAGACCCATCCCTTACGATGGCTCAATCCCCGCCATATAGACGGGGGATAGTCATTTAAATGATGGCTATGGGGGAGGGGAAGCCCCGTTAAGACTACGAACGTAAGGCCGCAGACCTAGTCATAATATTTAAGGTAGGTACATGTGTGTCCAGATTTACTACCGAGAGCGGAGAGTGCAGGGTGCGTGCCCACCCCGCTACACTAGCGTGTTCCCAGACTCCTCAATTCGTTTTATTCTCTGCTTTTACTTCGTGCACCCAAACCTGACTCGCTTTACTTTTACCTTGTTATTTATATTTGGACTAGGAAACCTCAGCTGACCCAATATACATTATGGCCTCCTAAGTCTTGTGGCATCATGCTCTGTTAGCTGAATGATTGAAGCCACACAGCACAGTCTCGCCAATCCACAAAATAAAGATTTCCAAACAAGGGGTGGACTTTGGAACAAGAAAGGAAAGTGGATATTCTAGTTTAATATTACTGTATGTTGCAAAGGACTTAAGCTAAATGAAACACTGAAAAGTACAGAACACACACACACACACGCGGATGCGGAATTAGACACATTATACAATGTATTTTACAACTATTTAATTTTCATCCAACACTTGTTTTACAAGTACTGCAAGTTCACATAATTTCACAGACAGAGACTATGCCGTCTGTCTCTCATGGATGCCCAAGGCCTAAAACACAAACAAACACACAATGCGGCTGATCCAGAGCTTGGGAGTGAGGGCAAAACAGGTGGCAGTGTACAGATCGGCTAAACCATTTTACAAAGTAAGGGGAGCTCATTCATTTCAATTCTTTTGTATGCAGGGAAATACTTCACTTCTGCACATAGAATTCAAATACTGCATAGTTTTATGTTTAATCTAAAAATTAGAGTTGAGCCAAGATTTTATACCTCAATTTTAATTGTGCTTTCACAGTTTAATTTTGCCTCCTCTCGCAGTTCAGCATGGTATTGCTCAGGTCTACACTTACACCTAAGAAAAGGTCTGCTCTGGATCAGCCCCAATGTATCAGGATGACTAGGTGAAAGCATGGAACATAGCTGTGTTTTTCAACCGTCTATGTCCTACTCAGCAAACGTCTCCTTTAATTCAAACATGCGGCCCTTACTGTTCACGGTTTTGCTGAGGTGCAGGAATGCTCAGACTATCTTCCAAACACATTTTTCCCTGATAATGACTCTTTCACGTAGAAGTTATTACCAGGGATTACAGTGGTTATCAGTACAAACACATTGTGATAGAGGACCATCAGCATACCCTCCAACATGACCCATTCCATTAGGTACAAAATACTCTGCTCCTCAGTTTCCAACTGTTAATTACTATGGTAACCACCTTCTTTGAATAGTCATATTGTTTTTTAAATATCAGTTAATTCATTTAAACCAGGTGAGTGACAGTTGAAAGCTCAGGAGCGGATTAATTGTACCTAATGGAATGGGTCACGGAGGGTCTGCATCAGTTGTCGATTTCTAATTATGCTTATGGCATCAAAGTTGTATTGGATGGGATGAGTAAATATGCATCGACTTACTCTTAAGAGACGGGTCTGCTGCTTGATCTTGATATTCTTGGGGACCACATGTGTCAAGTTTGTCTAACTGATGCTGCACTTCCTGCCAGGCTGTGGAGAAGAACACGGGTAAAAGTCTATGTTACCATCTTCAATGCAAAAAAAAAAAAAAAGACAGATACCAGCATTGACCCCCGAATGCTCTGGTGAATACATATGCTTTGAGCTACAGAGCAGGTATAGGTTGGTCACTAATGTGGAGTAACAGGATGAACCACCTTCATGGCCTGGCCAAAAACCCAGCACATATTTGGGAAATCTTGTACAGAGAACACTGCCACCAGTAAAATAACATTTATACACTTGTCCACTGTTGCTTTTTGTCCAATTGATATGTAAGTCTGGATTCACAGTTCCGTAGTTTCTGTCTTACGTACGTTGTTTTAAGAATTGAGCCATTTCTGTACGTAGATAGTGGAAAAAAAGCCACTACGCATGCGTAGTAACTCAATTCTTAAAACAACGTCACTGTGAATCCAGACTGTAGTGTGCAAATTTTCACCACTAAGCAGGACCCAGCCTTGGTACTCATCATAAAGTAATTTTTCTTTTACATTTATTGGCTTTTAAAGATGACCCAGCAAGTTTTGCTTAATATGTAAACTCACAGGGCAAATGGCTGGTTTTAAAGGGCAAACAGATCAACCAAAGACAATGGAAGCATTTTTCCCACAGTGACCAGAATCTACCAATCACTTTCCAGAATGCACAAGAGTGGCTGGTATCTATATAGAACAGCTTCACTTTCCTCCCTGTCCTGTAATAGTATACAAGCTAACAATCCAAGAGGCCGTTATCCATTCCCTGTATAATAATGTAACCTGTAAGGCACTGATAACACTTTACAGCCACTTTCTTATCAAGAGCTCATACACACTTTGATCCTCCCCTTCGGTCTGGCAGTGCTTGGAGCACAACCAATTGCCATCTCTAGATCCCTAATATACTAGTACAGGGCTGGCCAACCTACGGCTCTCCAGGTGTTGCAAAACTACAAGACCCAGCATGCTTTAACTACTTAGACATAGCCGACATATGACAAAGCATGCTGGGATTCGTAGTTTAACAACATCTGGAGAGCCAAAAGGTCGGTCAGGCCTGTACTAGTGTCACATGTGGCATAATATTAGGGGTCTGGAATTACACACTATATAATGCACAAGTAGGGACTATCTTGGGTCATGGCTACAGCACTTCCCCTCATCACCCCACCCCCACCCTCTGCCCCCATAAAAGAAAAAAATAAGCTGAAACAGTTCACCCTCGAAAGTGAGCAAACATTTCTATTACACCCTGTTGAGAAATGTATTTCTGCACAATTATATTAAAATTGTAATTGTATTTTATTTTTAGTTTTTTTTTATTAAACACCATTATCTTCACTGCTACTGGGATAAGTCTTTGGTTTATAGATGGGATTTACTGTCACAGGAGTTAGCAAGAGAACAAAGATAAAATATTTTAAGAGATCAGTGGATGGACCACAGCACAGATTTACCGGAAGACATTCTTACCCTGATATACAAAACGGACGTTCTCCTCGTGTGCTGGGGTGTACAGCTCCTCCTCAGCAGGGGGACTAATTGCTGGGGCGCGTTTTCCGTTTACACGGCTGAACACCAGTCTTGGTGTAGAAAAGCTGTACAGGAGGAGAGTGGTACAGAATTAAAGAGTGCACTGGTTTGTGGGTTATAAAAATAAAAGAACAAAATTGGGATGAGGGAAAGTAAAACACTGCAAACATATTTAGAGTTAACTCTAAACTTCAAACAATCAACAGTTCATGCATGTAAAACAATAGTATTCATTTCACTTTTGAGATTGGAGCTTGGTTTGTCCTACTTGACGTTTTATGACTTTGCCAATCATTTTGTGTTTCCTTTGTACCAGTTTTACTGAGTGAGCCAACAAATCGCACGAGAAGCGGCAGATTGGGCGAATCCAGCAGGCTCAATATGCTGGCCAATCACATCAGTGCAATGTTCAGGAGTCAGTGTCCGGCAAATCAGTTTTGTGCATGAAGATAGTGGTACAGCAGATGTGACGCCCAATTCACAATCAGGTCGTTGTGTTCATGACTAAGTATGGAGGACGATAATAATGCTTAACCAAGGCCTTACTGCATGATTTAAACACGCCCCCCCCCTCCCACCATGTGTACACATTATACACATGGTGGCTCCTCCAAACCCATCAACGAAAAGGCTTCCAGCACGGAAACCTGGATCATGAGGATCCAGATTTGTGGAACCCCAATATCTGCGCATGCGGTGTATTGAAATGTGGGTTTTTGCAGACCGTATTGCAATCCGGTCCTTAGATTTTAATTTAGACCAGGACATCAGTAGATGTATTAAACAAAAGCAGGAATCTGTATCCTATACCAGAAGCATCATATGGAGGTCATATTATACTCTGGGTCAATAGGAACCTACAGAGCTTCCCTTCATTTCCTATCATCATCCTGATATATGGGGCCAAATCCTGAACCGGATTCTACTGCTCTTGTGATTGCAGGACAAAAGTATCCACGGCAAGAGCAACCTCAATATTCACACAGATGAACCTCCAGAGGCCAGGGCCTCACTTAACTTTTCTGTGTACGAAATATAGAGTACAGATATAGAGCACACCTATACCATCCATTGTAATACCAAGACCCTCTGTCAGTACTAAAGTATTTTAATTATATTTCCCATGAGTTACACATGTATTCTGGTAGTATATAGCACATGAAAAATATCAAGCCTCTCTCATTATCACATGGGGACACCTGGTCTCCCACCCATGAATCCCAGAAATCTTATCAAACGACCAATTATGTGAGGATAAGAAGCGCAGTCCCATATAATCTCATGTGTATATTAAGCTTCATAATGGCAAATACAAGGCATGCTAACCATAATCTCTGTTCAAGCTCATTATCTGCAATGTTTATAGGCAGAATGTAGGTCAGATTGGAGTCTATATGGTATGAATAAACCTATAATCTAAACACACAATGGGAATAATTCAGCTACTAAATAATTCTATAAGAAAGAACTTAATTTCCATTCATAAACCTAGAAGAACAAATAGGATATAGGTCACAGAACACAGATGCCATTTAGACTTTAAACGCCTTTTGTATTTTTGAGTAAGGGTACAAAGTTTTCTATAGTTCGGGCAAGTATTGTATAATATATTTGTTTCTTTGGGTTTTAATAAGAGGTCTCTAATGGGAGTTAACTTTTTTCTGAAACAGGATGAGACTTTGGGAAGGTCAAATGGTGAGCTAGTTATCCCCCCCACCCCGTGCTACCCCTCCCCCATTACAACAGGTAATGACTACTAACAGAGCAGGTTAGCAACTTAAGGACAATGCCTTAAGAAGGAACAGGCACACTGTAAGTAGCATCCTATCTTGCAAACTAAAAAAATATAATTATTATATAATGATATGTATAGGAATACAAGACTTTTTACACTCAGTACTGCATAAATCATACAAGCTGGACAGAGAAGACTGCTGTCCTTCATGGATGCCTACAAAAATGTAGAGGACTATTCACATTACACAGCAATACAATCAGATGTGGCAAGGAGGCTGCACACCAGACAGCAGAGGGTTAAGAGCACCAAGCCTCTGTCACTCCCACCTGCTTAGCCACACCCCTCCTTATACAATCATGTGACAATGACACCGTGCACATGGTAACCTCTGCACAAGGTCACATAGCGGCAGTGCCTTTCACCCCCAGACAGCAGCAATGGGGTGCCGGCCCTGCCCCTCCCCAGACTTGCACCCCTAAAGATAAACCTGCATGTCCTGACCTTGGAAGAGGATCACAGGCGCTGGGTGAGATGGGGCCAAGCGGCTGCTGTTTGATCTTCAGCTCCTGCAGTTTAGTGTCCAGCTGCTGCTTGGGACCTGGGGTGGAAAAGACAAGAAAAGGAGGAGAATAGACTTAAAAGATATATGAAAAAGCAGTCTTATAATACAGTAATACAGTAGAATCTGCATAAGCACAGACATTAATGTTGTTTTTCAGGTCTTAAAATAAAGGTTTAGCAATGCATTTAAATTGAATTTTTAGAAAATGTACTCTCCCTTTACAACCTGTAATGCAAAAATTATATTTTATATAATACATGACATTTACATATACACAGACACAGTTAGCTAGGACTGCAGACTTATGAGCCTCCTGTGTTACATGATCCATGCCCTAGTGATGAGGCACAGTGTAGCAGATTGTAATTTAGGTGTTCAGATTTTGGAGGAGTGTGTCGCACCCTGCTGTGCATGCAGAGGGGTCCATTAAGAAATGAGTCCCTCCAGCACATGAAAGAACTTTTACTGATGACTAGAGGTGCTCTCCCCCAGTGCCCCCTATTGGGGTGACACCTGTGACAGTCACCACACTGATCCGGCTGGCACAGCAGGATAATTACCTGTCCTCCTCTGGGTGGTAAGCTTGCTGGGTCCTCGGGTGATGGTGTACATGACGGGGAGGGGAGAAGGAGTTGTAGGGTTAGATACCCCCTGTAGGATCTGCAGGCTGCCTCTGACTTTTGACTGCAGCAGCTGGCGCTTTAAGAAGACATGTGCCTGGGAACACGCCTCTCCCGTGACTCTTAAAGGGACAGTCACCTCAATGCCTCCCTAGGACATTGTGTAATGCCAGGGTGGCCTGGTGGCAATACTGGGCATCGCTGGCCTGTTGATGTGTCCTGTGTGTGACATTGTATAGACATTGCCTCCCCAGGTGCAGAATGGACTCCTCATTACACAATGAGCTTACATCGATGCTCTCTGCACAAAATGCAACGATCTGGTTATTTATGATTGCATTACATAAGTCAGACAGGACACTACATACTTTCCATATCATGTCAGTTTATATAACACAATACCAGCTAATCCACTGTGCAGAAGACATATTTCACTTATGCATATATACAACAATATATAAAACTGTAATGACTGACAGCATTATTTATTTACCATAGAAGTAATACCTTCGATATCACAGATCGTATGTGTTAAGATGGCACAGTCACTGGTTTCTCTGATAGGCGTAGTGAAGACTATGTTACACACATATTGCATCAGATAGTCACCCTGCTATCTACCCATGCATACATCTCAGTGACATACATTGTTATTGTGACTGTCCTATTGTGTGAGTGCTGCTACAACTGAATTGTGCACCCATTGCAAGTTTGGATCATGTTATCACTACACAACTACTGCTTCAAACACAAGGAAAATAGGAATCACACCGAACACGTGTAAAAACCATTTCCAACCTTCTGTCTGGTGTGGCATATATAGTCCCTTATTTGAAAATGTATTATATGTATATATAGACATAAATATTGATAAGCTACTATTTATTATATATTAGATCCTGAGTTGGTACACACACACACACACACACACACACACCCCACACACCCACCCACACACACCTACCTCTCTCAGCACCATCATCTTCTCCCTGTATTATACTAAAATATGTTTAATCTGCATTAACATTTGACTTTGGGATGTACTGGCCCAATTTACATATAGGGATAATTTTTATTTGCATCCACTTCTTCAACAAAAGCATCTCATACACATTTTTTCATTCACTCTGGAGAAATGTGCACCCGGATAATAATTGCTGAGATAGCAGGAAACACTATGTCCACAACTTTCTACACAGCCCATAACTCCAAAGTCACTATACCTCATGTAGAGGTCACATTAGCTCAGCTGAATTTCAGTGGAGGAACTTTGGATCACATTTTAGTTCTGATTCTCACACTACTGGTGCCCATACATATTATAACCCACTAGTACCTTCTTTAGTAACAATATAGAACATAACCAGTGAATATGGAACCTCTTAATAAATGAAGTTCTATGGGAAGTTGGGTAACTTGTCCTTTATTCTCTTCTTTTAAAAATAGTTCCTGTTACTTCCTAGGTTAAATGTTAGTTTCCCTTTTAGTATTTTCTTTTTAATTAGCCAAGTTGCAGCAAAACTGGTGTCCTGTGAATGGTTAAAAGTGGACTTGGAAAAAGCGTTTGTTGTGTTAGACAGCTGTCCCTGAGCAATGGTGAGAGTCAAGGTCACCACCAGCATCAGAGGGTAGGAGAAGTCTTCATGACGTCCATCACATGGCAATATATCCCGTCTTGACATGAACAGCCCTGTTTTTTTCCCCAACCAATACTTGTGGTTTAGAATTTTGTTTTCTTGGAATCCAAAATCCATGTGTATTATAGCAATAAAGCTACCATTAACACAAAACTGATTACAATAGTCAATATTGAGATCCAATAATAAGACCACCAACACCCAAATAACATAAACACACGAGAAAGTATTTCTTCCCACATCTTCTATAAAGAAAAAGTGGAGGTGTTGCCCATAGCAACCTACCAGATTCTAGCCAACATGATCAGGAATAGCAGACAGACAATTAGCAGCTAGATGAAGCTTTAGTGATCTGGTGTTATAGTCTAAAATATATGTGCAGCTGTGGCAACCAATCAGAGATCTGCTCTGTTTTATTATTTGTTTTTTAATGCTAATTGTTGATTGGTTGAAAATTGCATCACATACAAATAACTTTATTAGTGGGTTTTAAGTCACATTCTAGGGATTCATTCAAAGAGGTGCCATCTTTTTCATTTATGTCAACAGATCCCCTTACTGACACATGGCTCGTGCTATAAGAGAGCTGGGCAACAGGTGGCTCTTAGAACTGTCACCAGCTCCGCTCTGTGTTGATTTGTCTGTTATAGATTGTAACACTTGATGCTGCTGGTTTTGTATCACATATTGGCATAACTTTCCTTAATTAAATATATTGTTTTCCTTTATGAACAGGATTAAAGTAAACACATGTATAACTGTTATTCTTTATCTGATTAATATTTTCCCAGCAACTGAGAAAAAATATTTGTTATTTATAAAGGCTGAGACAAACACCATGCAAGATATATTCAGATAAATAGGTGAGGAAGACTGTACATAAACTCATCTGAAAATGTCTGGGTTTGCGCTAAATGGAAATTGTGATTTATTTTAACTCCCCTCCATTAAAACCTCTGTATATTTAAGTACTACGTCATCTAAACAAAAATCAACCCTCCTTATAGTGACTGATTATATCTAACACTATCAAAAAGATCATCGAGGAGATGATCAAAGCAGAGCTGTGTGCAACCTCTCCAGAGGTCTGATAGTACTAATTCTGTATAGGTCATACTACAATTGAGCACTTTTTTTAAACATACAAAACATTGGCGTATTTATCATGGGTGCAGAATGTGCCGCGAAGGAGGGGGGGTGCCTCAGGAGCGGGGGAGGTGTGATGCAGGTGGGCCCATGTATATATCTTGCACAGGGGCCCCCTCACTTCTTAAAACGCCCCTGATGCAAATGTATGCAGACAGATGGGCTGAGAGGTGTAATGAACCCCTTAAAAACGAATATCATTGGACCGATCCTGAATTAAGTGAAATCACACGTACTTAAGTGCAGAATGGACTTACGTGTGTATAAACCTAAAGTCTGTGTGAGCAAGAGTAGTGTGCTCTTCTTGCACACACAGACCTAACGTGCTCTGAACCCTGCCTTAAATCTTACATACCCACCCTACGTAAAATGGCCAAGCCAAGCCCTAACTGTATGATCTGCATAAATGACACCTCCCACCACACGCACAACAGGTACTCAAGACGTGCGGTCACACAACACCGTTAGAGGCCATTGCTACACAGAATGCAGCATCTATCACATTGCATTCCATGCACAGCAGCCCCCCTGCGCATGAGTACAGATGCCCTGGCAGGGTACTTACATATGTGTCAGGCGTGAGTAACAACATGTCATTATGACATCTGAATCCAGCCCAATGTTTTGAAAAATGTCTGAGCAAAATGTGCAGCAAAAGGTGTCTGCTATTCAGGCTATAAAACAAAAACAAAATGAAATTAACTGAATAAGTATAAGGGTATTGATCCAGATTTAACAGCAAAATCAGTACAATAGCGTATGTTGTACATAAGCTGATTTTCTTAATTCTGAATACAGCCAAGGGCAATTTAATGAATGAAAACCTCCTTGGTTCCTCCAGTCCAGAGCTGGTGCAAAATCTCAGGAAGAAGCACACAAAAGTGTCCACTTTCAGAAACAGGTTTACACCTAAAAAAAATAGTTGTAAGCGCAACTCGGGATCAGGTGAGAAATTCTCCTGTCTTTCTTTCTCTCTGTTTATTTCAGCAGTTGGGCCCGATTTAATTGCCGGCGAAGTTTTCAAAAAGTTTGCGTTGGTAAAAATACGACGCCTTCGCCGGCAATTGAGCGATAAAAATTTGCTTATTTAATTATTTTTTTACCGCTGCGCTAAAACAGCAGGCAGCGGTAAAAAAATAACCAGAGAAAAAAAAAATCTCTCTGTTAACGCCACAAATCACCTCCTGCTAGCAGGAGGTGACCTTCGCTAGTGAGAGACTATTACCCAGTGCCTGAAATCACGTTCTCACAAGTGTATGAACCTAAAGTCTGTGTGAGCAAGAGTAGTGTGCTCTTCTTGCACGCACAGACCTAACGTGCTCTGAACCCTGCCTTAAATCTTACATACCCACCCTATGTAAAATGGCCAAACCAAGCCCTAACTGTATGATCTGCATAAATGACACCTCCCACCACACGCACACCAGGTACTCAAGACGTGCGGTCACACAACACCGTTAGAGGCCATTGCTACACAGAATGCAGCATCTATCACATTGCATTCCATGCACAGCAGCCCTCCTGTGCATGAGTACAGATGCCCTGGCAGGGGACTTACATATGTGTCAGGCGTGAGTAACAACATGTCATTATGACATCTGAATCCAGCCCAATGTTTTGAAAAATGTCTGAGCAAAATGTGCAGCAAAAGGTGTCTGCTATTCAGGCTATAAAACAAAAACAAAATGAAATTAACTGAATAAGTATAAGGGTATTGATCCAGATTTAACAGCAAAATCAGTACAATAGCGTCTGTTGTACATAAGCTGAATTTCTTAATTCTGAATACAGCCAAGGGCAATTTAATGAATGAAAACCTCCTTGGTTTCTCTAGTCCAGAGCTGGTGCAAAATCTTAGGAAGAAGCACATAAAAGTGTCCACTTTCGGAAACAGGTTTACACCTAAAAAAAAAATAGTTGTAAGCGCAGCTCGGGATAAGGTGTGAAATTCTCCTGTCTTTCTTTCTCTCTGTTTATTTCAGCAGTCAATGCCTTTGTATCATTTCCAGTTTTTCAAAATAACTTCCAAAAGAAACTAGTCATTATGGATGCTGGAGAACAGCACATGGCCATGTTGGTAAGGGACTACAAAAGACTTGTCTTAAATGACCTTTGCTGAAGGACATCCTTGAACATTGAAATTATTTCTGACTTTCCCATAATGCTTTACTTACTTTAAAAATCTTTTTTTCTTTTTGTCACTTCAGAACAACACAAATGGTAGAAGTCAATCCCTATGACAAACACCAGACTGACAATAAGGTCATTTTTAATATTACTTTACCAAGTCACTTTAGGCACTTTAAATGGAATTTAAACTTAAATAGTTATAATTTTTTTTGTTTTGCAACAATAATTATTTTAAGCGTAAAACAAATTTAATCCAGCATTTCCTGGTGTTTTAAGATGTTGGTGATGCAGTTACTAATATCACTGCAAGTAATTCCTATTTACCCCAAAAAAGTTTAATCAGGGTTGCCGACTCTCCCAGAATATCCGGGAGAGAAGGCAAATCTTCTGCAAGTCCCGACCCCCTAAAATACTCTATTGTAATCCCTAGAGTTACTAGGGATGGGTGGGACTTGATGATGTAATCAAGCCCCGCCCACCCCCTAGAACACTAGAGATCACAATAGTGATTAAACCCCGCCCCTTACAGGCATCAATAGCTTCCCTCTGGCGTCAAGCCTTAATAAGTCGGCAACCCTGAGTTTAATTACCTTTATTAAATCAACAATCATGAGACCCAATTACACCCCTCTATGTTACACGCAATCTAAAGTTCGCTACTTCTGTAAAATACCAAGTCATTGGGGGTAAAAAAACAAAACATATTTCTAGAGAATACATTTACAC
Source organism: Limnodynastes dumerilii (assembly GCA_011038615.1). Classification (NCBI taxonomy): domain Eukaryota; kingdom Metazoa; phylum Chordata; class Amphibia; order Anura; family Limnodynastidae; genus Limnodynastes; species Limnodynastes dumerilii. Next base: position 153,549 of record WWET01000132.1, on the reverse strand, counting down.
ATAAAAATAAAGATATTATAACACTGCCCCAGGCAAGCGGGAAAAGCCCTTGTGTTATCAGTAAGCCCAAGGGCCAGATCTACTAAGATGTGGGTTTAGAAAAGTGGAGACGTTGCCCGTAGCAACCAATCAGATTTTAGCTGGCATTCTCTAGTATGCAATAGGAGTGAGAGCTAGAATTGGATTGGTTGCTATAGGCAACATCTCCACTTTTCCAAACCCGCAGATTAGTAAATCTGGCCCCAGGACTCTTAGGTTCTCACCTATTCTAATCCTTTGCATTTACACTAAATGTTTCAGTTGCCTTTTATGTTTTATGTATAAGGGAATAACAGTTTCTACAGGACCTAAAATGATCTAATCTGGGTGTTAGTACCCAAAAAGACCGAATTCTGTTCTGTAAGATGAAACTAGATAAATTTACTGTGAAAATGAGTGGGAAAAGAAGGCAGGCAGTTCCAGCATCACCGTGTGATTCGATTTCTGATTTGAGTATACTGACCCTAAATATGTATATGTGTGTGGTCAGATCATACTATAATAGGCCTGTATGCTCCTTGTGTATTAAGGAATGTTTCATTAGCTGTGTACAGAAGGGATCAAGCCTAAATGTAAATTCTCAGAGAGTGCTCTGCTACAACAGTGGATCAGAGCTGACAAAAACTTTTTACCAAATGGAAAAGTCATGTATTGTCAATCCAGACCCTCCACCATGACCCATTCCATTACAAAATACTCTGGTCCTGAGTTTCCAGCTGTCACTCACCTGGTTTAAATGAAGTAACTGATATTTAAGTCTTAGTAGGGATTGGTTGGGTTTCGATTACATAATTTGCATAATCAAGCCCGCCTTATCTCTAGTAACACTCTGGATACTATGGGCATTTAAGGACAGGGGGTCGGGCTTTAGGATGCAATTTGCATAAAAGGTGTCATTAAGTCCTGCCCCCACACTGGCATCTTTCTCTTCCCTCAGAGATCTCCCGGAGGGAAGAAAGAGAGTCAGCAACCCTGCCCTTACCTCATGTGACATGGAGCGCAGCTTTACTGCATGCAAACAAATTTTTCCAGAAGAGGGTTTACTCCTGAAATCCTGACAAAGTCTTTCATTGTTCAGTGTCATAGGAGTTAGGATCGGGAGTTTATACGGTACACATAATGCTATATTGTATTTCATTAACTCCCATGATAGGAGTTTCAAATGAGTCATTTGGCTGTGGGTAGACGGACCGAACAGCCCTTTTCCGAAAGCAATCGAAGATCCCCAGGACGAATCTGCAACGGTGAGAGGTAAGTACTTCTCCAACCCCAATCCTTATCCTAATCCTCTCTCTCTAGCCCTTCCCTTCCATTACCCTAACCCTCTCCTCCCGCAGCCTGACCCTAAGACTCCCCTCCCCGCAGCCTGACCCTAAGACTCCCCTCCCCGCAGCCTAACCCTAAGACTCCCTGTATGAGGAAGTAGGGGCATTGTTTTTATTTACCTTACCTTTAATATATATGTTTATATTACATGATATCATACAAGGGACAGGACCCACACTTAGTAAATGTGGGTGTTATGTTTTTTGGCTTTTCGGAGGTATATAGCTTTTAGCACAGATCTGGATCCTCATTTTGGCACCGTCCCAATTTCCGTGTGGACGGTACAAAAATTTTAAGTTGGGATCCTCTTGTCAGAAGTCCCGTGCGTGCCTGACCCTAAGACTTCCTTCCCCGCAGCCTGACCCTAAGACTCCCTTCCCCGCAGCCTAACCCTAAGACTCCCTGTATGAGGAAGTAGGGGCATTGTTTTTTTTTTATTTACCTTTAATATATATGTTTATATTACATGATATCATACAAGGGACAGGACCCACACTTAGTAAATGTGGGTGTTATGTTTTTTGTATTTTCGGAGGTATATGGCTTTTAGCACAGATCTGGATCCTCATTTTGGCACCGTCCCAATTTCCGTGTGGACGGTACAAAAATTTTAAGTTGGGATCCTCTTGTCAGAAGTCCCGTGCGTGACCACAGCAATGCCGGAGTTCTGGATCTGCCCCAAGGTCACAATCATAGCTGTGAATTGGTGTAATAATCCCTAATGGAAGGTAACTAAGGTTTTGGCATTAAATGACTGGATGCATGACATTAGATCACTGCCTCTGTTCACCCAACTTTCCTTGGCACAACCGCACATCTTACTAATACTAAATACTAATGTATATCTAGAGCAGAGTTGCCGACAATCACAGAATATCTGGGAGACTCCTGAAATTTGGCCAGTTCTCCTGTTATCCTGGGAGAGCCGGCAAATCTCCTGCAAGTCCTGACCTTTCAATCTCTATTGTAATCCCTAAAGTTATTAGGGATGGGCGAGACTTGATGATGTCATCAAGCCTTACCCACCCCTGGAACACTAGGGATAACAGTAGTGATTGACAGGGGCGGAGCTTAATGAAATGATTTGCATAAATCGCATCACTAATCTCTGCCCCCATACCGGAATCTATTTCTTCCCTCCGAGATCTCCCGGGGGCGCAAAATGGGGTGGACATAGTTTGTTCTAATGTTGTATAAATATACGTTGGGAAAAGGAAGCTCAACTGAGGCAGTGCTGATGTAAATATTTAAAGAATAATAAATATAAATTGTTGCATAATAAGGTGATTCTGTTTGAATAGGTTTGAAACTATAAAAGCATTTGTTATTGTAAAAATGTCTATGTTGCTCTAGCTTTACGTAAAAACAAAATAGAGTTTTATAATAGGGCAAAGCAATGACCCTAAAGGACCACTAGATGGCTCTAGAATACCAACATTAGCCAAATAAAAATATATTTTTTTTGGTTGCAGATTTTTATTTTTTTGGGATACACATCACGGTGGCCCTGGGAAAGCTTCCTCAGGAGGCCCCCCCCATCCAGCAACAAGTGCATGCTCCAACTGCGGCTGCTTATAAACTTTTTCAGCTGACAGCCGCCAGCTTCATTTACAGAGCCGTGGCCACCTGCTACAGTAGGTGTACATGCATGCTGTGGCTCTGTAGATGCTGCCAGGGAGTAGTAGTAGTGGGAATTTGCTGGAGCCACTATCCCTACAGATAGTACGGATAGTGGTTCTGGCTAACATCCACCGCTATAACATGGCATCCACAGATCCACGGCATGCAACTAATCGGTGGAAGACATCGGCACGAGGGCTGTCTTTCAGAAGTAGACACAGCTGAAAGTTCTTTTGCGGCTGTCTCTAGTCTGAATAGGCAGCCAATTTAGATTTTTTTTCTGCCGATCAGCATACTCGCCTATTAATTTTTGGAAGCACCGCCCACTGGACCTGCCACAGACACTACCGCAGAAGCGAGTCACTTCTCCATGGACTTTTGGGGTTAAGGGGAGAGTTAGGCTTAGGCTCTGGGGAAGGCAGGACCATGGAAGGATTAGGCTGCAGGGAAGGTTAAGGCTAGGCTGCAGGGAAGTGAGGGTTAGGGCCAGGCTGCACGGAGAGGAGTCAGGTTAGGCTGCGTGGAAGGATTAGGGAAAGGGTTGGGGTTAGATTTGATACTCACCATTCGGAGCACTGTGTTTGGTGCCCGGTGATCGATTGCTTTGCATTTGATTTCCCAGCCAGTTTGATATAGGGCTCTTCTCGACAGGGAGCCACACCCCAACTAATAGAGTGTAGCACCTGGCCACGGCTCTGTAAATAAAGCTGGTGGAGGCACATTCCAGGGTGCACTCCCCGGTTCAAACCCACTAGTGACAGTACTACACGATAGTTTCCTAGTTTACTCTGTATATTAAAGACTGCAGTCCAAAAATCCTAGTAATTAAAAAAAAAAAAAAGATAACTTTTGTTAAAACATTTTAATAGATTTAGCAATTACCCTCTGCTAGCGAATATTAAATGCAGGGCTGGAAATATAAATCAGGAAGGCCATAGGCACTGGGTGTTTTTTTTCTTTTTGCTAGCCTGGAAAGTAGAAAAGAAATATTCAATAAGAGTTTTGTTTTTGTAGGGTTTACCATCTACAGACAAAAAGATGGTAACTCTACCCTACTCCACACAGAAAAGATGTGTATGTTACCATTAGCTCAGTAGGACTGTGGCACTGCACTGATGGGGGTCCATTTGTCTGCCTTCAGGTGTTTTGGCCACTGCTATTTGACAGATTACGGTCACTAGTAGAAGGGTTTAGTATATTGTACAGTAAGGGTGTGCTAATGGGCAGTCATGATATCCCAGACCCTACAACATGACCCCTTCCATTTGGTACAATACACTCTGCACCCAAGCTTCCAGCTGTCACTCCTCTAGTTAAAATTAATTTACTGATATTTATAAAACTATTTTTCTCATCAACAAAGGTGGTTTCCATAGTAACTGACAGTTGGAAAGTGAGGAGCAGAGTATTTTGTACCTAATGGAATGGGTCATGCTGGAGGGTATGATATACTGGTTTCCAATCCAACGCCATTTTAAGTGGGCAGACTGGGAATTTTAAGCTAGGGCCTGTTTGTCAGAAACTGGCTCTATCTTAAGGCCACACTATAGGTCTTACAATCTCAGACATGGTGAACTCCAACATCAACCAACAACCTGCTATGCATTACTAAGGTCACTTTTGAGTTTTGTAAAACTACGAGTCCCAGAATGCTTCTCCATCTGCCTGCTATGACTATGCTGTTATAGCATGCTGGGCTTTGTAGTTTTACAATGCTTGGACCCTTGCTGTGATACTAGCAGTGGAGCTACATATCTCCACACAGGCTTTATGTATCTGCATATGAGTTCATGAAAGTAATTGTTCGGAAATAAGGAGGACCTCTCTCGCACTGAGGGATTCTGGGAGTTCTGCTATCGCCATTATTCTGGCGCACAGGCTGGGAGACACACTGAATCTGGGCAGGATGCTGGTAGCGGCCGCCGCAGACAGGAACAAGGAGCCCATCCTCGGGGTGCTGCGGCAATACATAAACCCCACAGCGGCTCAGGTTCGCGTGCTGGAGGTGGCATCGGGCACCGGACAGCACGCCGCCCACTTCGCCCGGGCTCTCCCCAACGTGCACTGGATCCCCTCCGAGTTGGACCAACGCTGCCTGCGGAGGTGAGTCATGTGACGAGGCTGGATTCACGTGACCGGGGCACGTGATGCACTCTTGTCAACCTGTTATCCAGATAAACTACAAGTCCCAGCATGCGTCTGGAGCTTTATGTTTTACAACAACCATGGAGCCATTGGGTGCTCGGGATGAATGATGAGACCTTAGGGGATAGGAGCATTATATAATTATAAAATCATTTGTGATAGTGACAATTATTGTTTTATAATTTATTACCATGTAATCCTGAGCACATGTACCATGTAGTGATACATTTAGACCATTCAACACGACCCCTTTTGTTAGGTACACAATACTCCGCTCCTGAGCTTATAACTTTCATGATTTAATGAATTAACAGATAAAAAAAAAAATTCTTCTTCAACATAGGTGGTTACCATAGTAACTGATTGTTGGAAGCTAGGAGCAGAGTTTTTTGTACTTGGTGGAATAATCTATCCTCCCATTTTCAGACCCAATCACTGCAATAAACACCAGTCTTTAAATAATAATATTGGCGTTTCATTGCGGAAGTCTGGATTGTAGGATCCTGATCCATAATGGAATATCGTAGAGTGCACATGCACACTCAAAGAAGGCAGTCGTTTTCCACTCCATGCGATCTGGATCCGATCCATTATTATTATTTTATTAACTAAAAGTTATGGCATTGTCACCCAGCTCCAATGTGCTGTGTATATCATTTGACTGTTATAATTTAGGAGGTTAATATGTTATTTTGTTATTATGTGAGACCTGAACTCAAAAATTGAGAAAATGACAATATGATCTCTGATTTAGATGCTTTTAAGGTGTCCATAAAATGGAACTGTTGCCATATCGGCCAATCGGATTCAGTTTGAACGTTCCATTAGGTACAGTTTAATCCACTCCTGAGCTTCCAACTGTCGCTTACTGAGTTTCAATGAATTAACTGATATTTAAAAAACTAGTTTCCCTAAAACAAAGGTGGTTACCATAGTAACTGACAGTTGGAAAATGAGGAGCAGAGTATTTTCTACCTAATGGAATGGGTCATGTTTAGAGGGTATGCATATGGGTTATATCTGCTTTTTTCCATTTCTTTAGGAGATATAGTAAACCTGCCTCTTGGAGTCTTTAAGTTACAACTTCCTTATATACAATCTTTCCAAAATATTGGGTAAAGGTTATAGGGTGATGTGTTTAGTAGCTGTAATAGATTACTTGGAACCCTTTATCATACCCTCCAACATGACCCTCTCCATTCGGTACATAATACTCTGCTCCCGCTCTTCTTTCTTAATCTCTGATTGCAGTCACCTGTGTTACACACCTTTCTATTCAAATAACTAGTATAACACAGGTGACTGCAATCAGAGATTAGGAAGGAAGAGCAGAAGCAGAGTATTATGTACTGAATGGAGGGTCTGCCTTTATACATATACACTATATGAAGAGTAATGGTGAATAAATGGTTCTAACCACCTTGTCACTTCCCCACAGTATCTCTGAATATATCTTGAAAGGGTCTCTTAGGAATGTGGAGCAGCCTCGCACTGTGGATGCCTCTCAGAGCTGGAAGACATGGGGTCTGGAGCCTAACTCTCTGCAAATGGTTGTCTGTATCAACATGATCCACATCTCCAAACCCAGCTGTACACAGGTCATAAACTATTTATGTGCGTGTATTTCATAGTTGTCATCTCTCTGGAAATTCAGACTCCGGTCCAGCCGGCAAATCTCCCGCATCTGGGCTTGAGATCGTGATGAAATGCAATTGACTGCCATCAAGTTCCGTCCCATCCGTTACATACCCCTATGAATGGCAGCTTTTATTAGGAAGGGGGTGGGGCTTCAGGCATGATTGGCATAAATCACACCCTCAAGCCCCGCCCCACATAAATCACACCCTCAAGCCCTGCCCCATTCTGCTGTCTCTTGTTTCTCCTTTATTAGTGCGCAGTGACAGTGTACATTTCCAGTAATTACTGTCAGGTTAATTAGTGTCTAAATCCGCACTGTAAGCTGTCAGATCCCCATGATTATTCATTTATCTTTGCACAGCTCCTCTGTATAAATAACATAATAATGATAATAATAACCCTTTAATAAAAATAATAATAATAATAATAATAATAATAATAACCCCTTTTCCAAAATCTAGTATAAGATATTTATACAGGAAATGGAAATAAATCCAATATTATGACTTAAGTCCACTTTTTGACAACAAATTGGATCCAGAGTTTATAAATAAGAGAGCAAAACTATGTTGAAATGGGGGGGGGGGAATTTCATTAATTTAAACTAGTGTTTTCCAGCCCCGGTCCTTAGGGACCACTAACAGTGCATGTTTTCCAGGTCTCCTTGCTGGATCACAGGTGTGTTCATTACTGACTGACACATTATAAAAGCTCCACAGGTGCTGCTCATTATATCACTTGTTCTGTTTGGAGGCCTGGAAAACTTGGATTGCTAGTGGTCCCCGAGGACCAGGGTTGGGAAACACTGGTTTAAACAGTGATGTTTTTTAGACCTAAATAAGAGTGTCTTGTCAGTAAATGTTGTCAGTATCTGTGTGCACTAAGCAAAAGCAAAGTATTCCTCCTGCATGAAGTCATATCAATTTGACTCTCCCTGAAATTCAACATGGTATTGCCCAGGTGTAACTTTCCACCTGTTTTCCTCTTATTTTCAAATTCTGGATTCAGTTCCATATCTTTAGTTACTTGGGATCATGTGTTTCTAGGTTTTTAAGATCTGTAAGTTTAGATCATTAGAACAGGGTTGCTGACTCTCCCAGAATATCCGGGAGACTCCAGAAATTTGGGCAGTTCTCCCGGTATCCCAGGAGAGCCGGCAAAGCTCCCGCAAGCCTCGACCAGCCATCAATCACTACTGTAATCCCTAGAGTTACTAGGGATGTGCGGGGCTTGATGATGTCATCAAGCCCCGCCCATCCTCTGAAACACTAGAGATTACAGGAATGATTGACAGGGGCGGGGCCTAATGCCACAATATAAAGACGTGTGCATAGTAGGTCATTTCTCAAATCTCCGCACCAACAGAAGTGTCTAAGGTGTGAATCGGGTCTATAAGTCCTGTGTTTGTTCACAGCCAACATCAAGGTCATGACTCCTATACCTGGCCATTTTGTCATAAGATTGCTTGTTGTCCTTTGCTTTGCTGCCTTTCTACACTTCAAGATCCACTATGTTATTTTAAGGCTGTCGCTTCAATAAAGATTGCCATGTTCAGTCATGTTGTGAACTTGTGACTCTGTTGGTGACAGTTGGACAGGTCTGTATTTATTATTATTGTTGTGCAATTACAATAATTTATTGACGTATAAAATGTTTCCAAATCCACTTACCCAGATTCTGAATGTGCTATAAATCTTGCATTCGTGAAACCATTTGTTTGAAGTATGCTTGAGATTACACTAATAATTTTGGAGACTTATTATACCTGATTTCAGTATGAGTAATGGATTATTTATCTTAAACTAATCCTAACTAAGCAGCAAGTATTAATAACAGACAAAATAAATTCATTAAATGAACCAAAGAATACGATTTATTATAGCATAAAATATCGAAATACAAATATATTTTAAACATGTTTTTCGTAAAATGATTAAGCAGCACTAAACCAGAGGTAAAAATACCCAAGACAAACAAAACAAGACAAATAAATAAGATATGAAAAGGAAAGAGTAAAGGCTTGTTATTAGAGCTATAAATTCATTGGATTACTTGTGGAAACTAATGACATTGATAATGGTTCATTGAAGCTATAGGCCCTGATCCAGATCTGAGTACAATTGTGTGCCGTACTTGCGTGTTCTATTGGATTTATTGGTCCGTTCAATCCACAAACGCAAATAAACAGGACATCTGGATGTAAAAGAATATATACACAGCAGTAAGCTCTCTGCTGCTACGTCTCCAGATGAATGAATTTACTGGAAAATATGAAAATATTCATTTTTTTTTCTGAAAAAAAAAACAAACAACAACCGCCCAATACACTAACAGCGATTCCATATCTGTTTAATGTATTATGCCAGACCCTCCAACGTGACCCATTCCATGTGGTACAATTAAATCCACTCCTGAGCTTCCAACTGTCACTCACCTGGTTTAAATTAATTAACTGATATTTAAAAAAAAGTATTTGCCTCTTCAACAAAGGTGGTTACCATAGTTACTGAATGTTGGATACTGAGGAGCAGAGTATTTTGTACCTAATGGAATGGAGGGTATGTTATGCTGGACAACAAACAAGCTCATGGGTACTAAATTAGCTTCTGAATAAGTGCATTTGATTGACATTCATACATTAGACAACTTTAGTTCAACAGCGTTTGACTATCAATACAAACACACTCAACAGGATTGTTTTCCTGACAACACTAACGTTAATAGTATAATCATCCAGCTTAGGGCTAGATTTAAGAAAATGCGGAAAAGAAAAAATCAGGTTTTGACATTCTCTAGTATGTAATAGGAAAGTGAGAGCTGGAATCTTATTGGTTGCTTTGAGCAACATCTCCACTTTTCCTTTTCCGTAGCTTAGTAAATCTGGCCCTTAGTGTTGCCAAAACGTCAAAGTGCAAAACTAACACTAAATATTACCACAGCCTATTTGTATATCAACCCTAACCCTAACAGCAGCCTAACTCTAACCCTAAATGCAGCCTAACTCTAACCGCACCCTAACTCTAACCCTAACAAACAGCCTAACCCTGACCCTAAACGAACCCTAACTCTAAACATAACCACAGCCTAACCCAGATGCTAAGTCTAACCGCAGCCTAACCCTAACACTAAATGCACCTTGACTCTAACCCTAACTGCAGCCTAATCCTAACCGCACCCCAACTCTAACCTTAACCACAGCTTAACCCTGACCCTAAACGCACCCTAACTCTAACCCTAACTGCAGACTAACCCTAACACAAAACACACCCTAACTCTAAGCCTAACTACAGCCTAATCACACCCCAACTCTAACCCTAACCCTAACCACAGCCTAACCCAGACCCTAAGGCTAACCGCAGCCTAACCCTTATACTAAACGCGCCCTAACTCTAACTGCAGCCTAACCCTAACTGCCTCCTAATTCCAAACCTAATCACAGCCTAACCCTGACCCTAACGCTAACTGCAACCAAACCCTAACACTAAACGCACCCTAACTCTAAGCCTAACTGCGGCCTAGCCCTAACCGCACCCCAACTCCAACCCTAACCACAGCCTAACCCTGACCCTAACCCAAGCAGCAGCCTAACCCTAACACTAAGCCTAAGATAAAGTAGCAGGCATCCTTTGGACAGGTAGGCATATAATATGCGAATGTATGCCGGTGCGGGTATAGTATTACATGATCGTGTTTCTTTCTGTTACTTAGTGTATTGTTTGAATTGCATCCAAGATTCAGGGTAATGTGTGAACCTTTGGATGGTTAAAGGGAGGTCCCATGAAGTACACTATATAATGGCTGTATATGCTATAGACCTTTTGAGGGTTTCAATAGTAGTTCTCCAATTCCTGGACTTTATACCTCATACCACACTCCCCTATCACCCTACAGCTCTTATACCTTATACCACACTCCCCTATCACCCTACAGCTCTTATACCTTATACCACACTCCCCTATCACCCTACAGCTCTTATACCTTATACCACACTCCCCGAACACCCTACAGCTCTATACCTCATACCACACTCCCCTACCACTGTACAACTCTATACCTCACCCTACAGCTCTATACCTCATACCACACTCCCCTATCACCCTACAGCTCTATACCTCATACCACACTCCCCTACCACTGTACAGCTCTTATACCTCATACCACACTCCCCTATCACCCTACAGCTCTATGCCTCATACCACACTCCCCTACCACTGTACAGCTCTTATCCCTCATACCACACTCCCCTATCACCCTACAGCTCCTTTACCTCATACCACACTCCCCTATCACCCTACAGCTCCTTTACCTCATACCACACTCCCCTATCACCCTACAGCTCTTATACCTTATACCACACTCCCCTATCACCCTACAGCTCTATACCTCATACCATACTACCTGTACATTCTTACTATACTAATACCTTATGCCACATTCTCTCTGCCACCCTACTTAATTGATATATTATGCCACACCTCCTGTGCCACCCTTCTGCTCTCCTGCACTGCTTCCTCACTCCCATGTCACTGCTTCTCATGGCTTTGGGATTTTGGAGGTGTAAATATGACGTGTTCTCTTTTTGCAGTAATCCAGAATGGGGAATCTGGGACACGACACAGTTGCAAGACCTGGCACACACCTGTGGAATGGCACTGGAGACTATGGTACAGACACGTAATGCTCCTTTACCAGCTGTCATTGTCCTCTCCCTACATTTAACCTGTCTCCTCCACCTGTCTTCTCTTATTAATGGTGTCTGACACTGTTTACTGACCACCTGGGCCCAAGATCAGCTTTCACTGCTTTCCCATATGTGCCATTTCTTACACTGTTACTTGTGTGGTTTTGTTCTGTTACGATGCATTTACCTCATACAGCGTTTTATGGTTTAAATTAGTTATAATAATACATTATAAAGACACTTCACCCTCAGATTAATATTCTACTAGGTTATTGCTGTGTAAAAACTGCTGTCTATCCAATGTCACTCGCAGACACAACGGCATTTCACGTCTGTACTTTGAAGTCAATAGAACGATTCTGCAGTCGCTCCCTCCCTCATCACATGACCACGACTGTCCAATGTCTGTCACCTGCCTTGTGACACAGAAACCTTTGTGCCACTGATCTCAGACCTTGTGTTGTACTGTTACAGGTGGACATGCCAGCAAATAACAAGTGTTTGATCTTTCGTAAGCTGTGATCCAGGGCTACCTGTGTGGGACTGAGCATTGTGTTATACCAGCCATAACCTGAGACTTCTCCGAGACGCAGAAAGCTTTGCACACCTGTGAAAAAAGTTGCTTTCCTGTATGCGCGCTTTTTTGGAGTGTGAATTGTATTTGGTATTGTTTGTACTTAGGGGCAAGTAAAGAAAAAAACGCCTATATTGGGCATTCTAAATAAGTATAAGTTGTCCATTAGGCAAGAGCCTATGAACCGCTAATAAATGGTTTTGCCATAGAAAACCATTGTGATGGCCACTATTAATCAAGACACATTTAAATATTCAATGAGATTAGCTTGATATGGGAGGTAAGGGAGAGTGTTGCCATTGGTGCCTACACATATGTTCCCAGTACATGTTAAACTACAACTCCTGTCAAACTCAGCCAATCAGGTGTAATATTTAAATTTTTCTCATCCAAACATGTTCTGAATTCTGTTTCCTGATTAATTGATATAATTCATGATTTTATTGGTTCACTCCACAGCATGGCAGCCATGTAGGTGAAACATGCACTTGCATCCAGGTAAAATTGTTTATACAGTTTTAGATGATTTGATGTTAACTTAATTTTTGTATATGTGTCAATGCAAATGCCATAAAGGAGTTTTATTGCCTTCAGTCTGTTTTTTTCTGGATATTTGTTTTGTTATTCATCCTCTATGCGCCAGTCTATTTTTGTTCTTAGTGACAGAATGCAAGCACAGTTCCTGGATTAGTTTTATGGTCTTTATAAATGTCCCAGAAAAATGGGTTTCTGAACCATTATTGGAGGGCTTTGTATGCAATTGACTCTTATTTGAATTATTGTGCTCCTTCCTGTGGCCAATCTTGGTACTGCAGCAAATAATTTCCCATTGTAATGAACGTAATAGAAAGGTTATGTTGCAGTAGATATTCAAGAATCATCTTATCATGTGATTATAATATATTACAGTCATTTTTAATATTTAAAGACTAACAGGTCACCAAAAAAACCTCCAGAAAATGTTCTAATAAACAAAATTTGACATTTCACTAATCCACCTGGATAATATGAACGAAATGTGAATTGTAGCAGAGGCGGAACTAGCGAGTTGTGGGCCCAGGTGCAAAAAAATATGCTTTGGCCCTGATGATATCCCATTGATGACGGCTGTGGGCCCTTGTATCAGCATGGGCCCCGGTGCTGTTGCACCTGTTGCACCAATGGTAGTTCCGCCCCTGAATAGTAGCAATGACATTTGAGACCAGATTTACTAAAGGGCAATTTGTCCAGCAGTTTGCAACTGCAGGATTTACTATTGGGTGGTTTACTTTGTCACTTTAAGACCACTGGCGATTTATGGCGGTTTCTATATTTTCAAAGCACCAGCGGCTGTAGCGATTTCTGTTTCCAAAGCGCCGAATGTCCAATTCATCCTTTCTTTTGCAGCTTTGACATCACAAGCACTATACCATAAAGGAGTTTTATTGCCTTCAGTCTGTTTTTTTCTGGATATTTGTTTTGTTATTCATCCTCTATGCGCCAGTCTATTTTTGTTCTCAGTGACAGAATGCAAGCACAGTTCCTGGATTAGTTTTCTGGTCTTTATAAATGTCCCAGAAAAATGGGCTTCTGAACCATTATTGGAGGGCTTTGTATGCAATTGACTCTTATTTGAATTATTGTGCTCCTTCCTGTGGCCAATCTTGGTACTGCAGCAAATAATTTCCCCTTGTAATGAATGTAATAGAAAGGTTATGTTACAATAGATATTCAAGAATCATCTTATCATGTGATATAATAATATATTACAGTCATTTTTTATATTTGAAGACCAACAGGTCACCAAAAAAACCTCCAGAAAATGTTCTAATAAACTAAATTTGACATTTCACTAATCCACCTGGATAATATGAACGAAATGTGAATTGTAGCAATGACATTTGAGACCAGATTTACTAAAGGGCAATTTGTCCAACAGTTTGAAACCGCAGGATTTACTATTGGGTGGTTTACTTTGTCACTTTAAGACCACGGGCGATTTATGGCGGTTTCTATATTTTCAAAGCACCAGCGGCTGTAGCGATTTCTGTTTCCAAAACGCCGAATGTCCAATTCATCCTTTCTTTTGCAGCTTTGACTTCACAAGCACTATATAAGCCTGGCCACTTCCTCATTAAGTTTGTTAGGGTTGTGAGCAGATAAGTGAAAGGAGCTCAGATAGTTTTTGGTTTTAGCAATTTCTGGTGTTTTTTTTATGCTTGGTTTCTGATATTTCTTTTTATTTAATTGTTATTTTTTTATTTGTAAATTAATATTTTTAAATTATAGTCCACTGGGCTTATTTTGTGTGAGTGTATGGGTGGAAAAAACTTGTAAGCCCATTTGTATATGCAGGAGCATTACATGATAGCAAATTGACAGCGATTTCAGCAAAATCGACACTGCCGCTTAGTAAATCTAGCGGTGTGTATGTTCTTTCATGTAAATCTCAGGGTGGCGATTTGAAAAGCACTGGTTTGGAAAAGTGTTCATTATGTCCTTAGTAAATGCAGCGTTTTGCAAAACCGCCTTTCAGTAAATCTGGCCTAGTTTTGTTTGTTACTAATCTTTTAATACACCGACATCCATCTGATACTGAAAGCATTTTACTTGTTTGTTGCAAGAGGAACCTAAAGTACATCACATACAAACACTCACACACACTCATACATATAACATAGCACCATACTGGTTCAAGTGATTTACATATAGAGGAAGCAGCCATTTTGTAATTTGATCCTGTTTCCATGGCAATGTAGGTTATCCAATAAGGTTTCTCTACTTCGTGTAGTGAAAGCGTAATATTGGTTCAGCCCATGAAATGGCTGCTTTGCCAGGTGATAAAACACAATTGTTAATAAATCATAAACAGCGGTATCCACTATAAAACTGGTTGGTCATGTCAATCTCCTTATAACAACTGGCCGGTGAGAGCAGGGAGGATGGATTACTGTCATGGCGTGAGGACATTTTCATGGCATGGACCAATATGTCTCTTATAGTCTTAAAATCGGTTCGGCAGCTGACATGATCCCTTTTCAAGCATGTCCCTAACTTTCCTCAGTCTTTTCTCATTAGCGGGTCTGATATAGCTGTGGGCTCCCAGTAAAGCCATACCATCTTGTACCTCCCCCATGATCAAAAGCTCCTGATCTCCTGAACCAGAAACATTGCCACAAGCGCAGCCCCCTCCAACGCTCTCTCCCACAGTCACTTCCAGGTATTGGGTATGAAAAAGATGGAGGCCCATGTATTCATCCTTCAGCACCTCCACAAGGAGAACCCGTAACACTCGCTCTTCCCCAGAATCCTCGAGCCTCCCTACAATCACAAAGTCGCTACGGCACAAGCTAGGAGCCAGCCGACCTCGCTGGTAACATCCTTGGCACTTCTTGGCGCGTGGAATAGGGCAGCGATCGTCGCAGGCCTGTTTGCTTTCAAAGTTGTTTTGGTTACCTTGGCACCCGCCATAAATAAAGGAGAAGCATTGGCGCATTAGGGGGCTGTATGCCCACCTCCATTCTGGAGCATTGCACGGACCTCTTACAGGAGGTAAAGTGCAAAGATCCGGTGGCTTTACCTGGCATGAAGACAAGCAATCTTCATAAGTCTGAAAGATATTGCTGGTACCTGGGCAACCCTTGTGCAGGAAGGTCTGGCAGTCCCCACTTGGCATGTCATAGAACCAGTAGAGGACCTGAGGACCTTGGCAGTCTCGGTGGTCTGGGGGCTTTTGGCATTCAGATGGGTGTGCTGCACTCAATGGGGCTGTACCTTTCTTCGTAACAGAAAGGGGGAACTGGGCATGAAGAAGCCCCGCTGAATTCCGCGCCATGCAGACATATATCCCAGCATCCTCTGGGCGAGCATTGTAGATGACAAGTTGGCCGGCATTGGTCACCACTAGATTGCCATACATCTGGTCGGGTCGCATGAGTGCAGCGGAAGGGCCACCACCCAATTTCTCCCAGAGGATTTCAGGCCGAGGGCGACCACTAGACTCGCACTGTAGCCCCACAGTGCCCCCAATGGTCACCGACTGGGGGGCTGGGGAGTGATACAGTGCAGGAGGCACAGGCACTTCCAAAGGGGTTGAGGTTTGCATTGGCACTGAGGTGGTCTCATAAGGAACTGCAGTAGTCAGAGGCCAGGATGACACAAATTTGCAGGGCACTTCCACTAAGGTGATGCCCCTGGCACAAGCCTCAGCATCCATGTAGCAGTTATTAAAGTACGTTAGTCCATCCGAGGCACAAATGAAACCTGGCAGTCTCCCGCATCGCTCCTGGCAGCGGCAGACCGGGCGCTCTTCCCACATCTCGCAGACCGAGCCTTGCTGGGCGCATACAAAACTGGCGCAGGTGGCAGGACGGAGGGAGCCTGGAGCTGGCATGCCAGAGTCTGGGTAACGGGCGGCCACACAACTCTGTTGTCCACAAACATTTGTGCAACATTTCTCAAATGCTTCACAATCCTGGAAGAAAGACATAAAATACATTGTATTACAGCTGTTATTTCATAATGATATTCAGTACTAGAAAGACTGTGCAGATGAGTTAGATAAACAGGGACTCCTGCCAGATGGCTAGGATATGCCCCTTCTTTGTGTCTGCTGATTTAAGGGCATCCTGATAACATGCACCACTAAGCCACTTGTCACTTAACATCACCTCTCAACACTAACACTGTTTGCAACAGATGTAAAAGGACTCCCCTGAAATCAACATGGTTTAGCCCAGGTGTAACTAAGTTCATGCACTTAACCAGGTCTGGATCCAGCCCATGGTGTCCTGTCCTATCTGTTACTAGGCTGTTGGCTGCAGATCCTGGGCTGAGTCTGAGTTTGGGAGTTAGGTGCAAGGGTACAGCTCGGCTAAACCAATTTGCTAAGTAAGGGGAGCTCATTACTTTAAATTATTTTGCATGCAGCAAATATGCTTTTTCTTTTGCATATAACTCAATAGTTTAATCTATAGATTAGAGTTAAGCTAAGAAACTAACTCTCAATTCATACTTCTGCTTTCACTGTTTCAGTTTGCCTTCTCTTCCAGTCCAACATGATATTGCTGAAGTCTACACTAACACCTTAAAAAAAAAAGGTATAAGTGCAGCTTTGGATCAGTCCCTTTAAGTCCTGTGAGTTGTGAGGTTTGATCTTCATGGCTTTGACTTGTTTTTCCAGCACATCCCATAGACTGTCCTTGGGTATGAGGTCTGTGGAATTTGAAGGCCAAGTCAACACCTTGACTGTTTGTCACATTCCTCTAAACATTCCTGAACAATTTTTGCAGTGTGGCCGGGCTAAAAGAGGCCACTGCCATCAGAGAATACCATTGCCATGAAGGGTTGTGCTTAATGTTTATGAATGTGTCAACATAAAATCCACATTAATAATATTTCCCAGCAGAACAATGCACAGAGCATCACACTATCTCCACTGGGTTGCCTCTAGTGCATCTTTATGCCATCTCTTCCCCAGGTAATTAATGCACACACACCTGGCCATCCACATAATATAAGTCATGATTCAGAAGACAGGGCCACCTTCTTCCATTGTTCCTAGATCCAGTTCTAACACTTAAGTGACCACTGTAGATGCTTTCAACAGTAAATGTGTCAGCATGAGCAGACTGAAAGGTATGTGACTATACAGTCCCTTAAGAAACAAGATGCAATTTACCCTATGTACTGACCCCTTTCTGTCATAGCCAGCATTAACATTTTTCAGCAATTTGTGCTACAGTAGTTTTTCTGTGGCCTTTCACTCCCCATGAGCATCAATGACCCTAGTGCACCCCTCACCCATTGCCAGTTTCTCAGGTGTCTTTCCTTGAACCACTCTAGGTAGGTTTTAACCGGGGTCACACCATATGACCTGCCATTTTGGAGATGCTCTGAACCTGTCATCTTATCAAAAATTGGACCTTTGAAAAAGTGTCTCAGATCTTTACACTTGCCCAGCATAGGACTGTGTCCAGAAGTTTTAAAAATAAGAGGAAAATACGTGGAAAGTTACACCTGAGTAGCACCATGTTGAATTTTAGGGGGAGTCAAAATCATTTTATTCTTGGCATGAAGGATATATCTTTGCTTTTGCTTATTGCTCACAGATACTGACCAGCTTTACTCTAACACTGTACTTAGACTTGGGATAGGAAACATCACCTCTCAACTCTAATACTATTTGCAACATGGTTTTACCCAGGTGTAGAGATCCACCTTTTTTTCTCTTATTTTCAAATTCAATGATCTACGACAACTGACTGACTGTTCCTTGCTCCCTGAGTCCCTAATATATCCCATCCCACACGCAAAGTGCCTTTGTAACAAGCCCATCAATGTTATTCACTTCACCTGTTTTTTTTTGGCTGATCGGTTTGGTTGGTCCCATAGAAATAAATTAGCTGTATTCAGGTATCGCTGATACACCTCAGGAGTGCTCTTACCACGTAGTACCAAATGTGAACTGCCGCTACCATGGCGTAATGTCACGCTCTCATACCTGTCTCCACCCGCTGCTGTAGACCCATAGTGTGATGTATTGCTATGCCACTTGTCAAGTAGCCAATGGAAATGAAGCATACATAGAAGCAAAATCCTGTAAATAGATAGCAGACCATCCAACAGGACCCCATCCTCTAGGTACACATATTCCGTTCCTGAGTTTCCAACTATCACTCACCTGGATTTCATTAACTGATGCTTGAAAACATTTTTCCTTTTTAACCCATGTGGTTTCCATAGTAACTGATATCTTGAGAACCAGGAACTGGCCTTTATGTAACTAATGAAATGGGTCATGATGGAGAGTTTGATACAGGTGTGTAAACAACACTGTAAGTAGGGCCAATATTGTAATTATGTTCAGCACAAACATTGGACCAGACCAAGATTTTCCCCAAACTTTCACGGGTCTCCATCGAATTGGCGTACAGCTCATGCTTCTGTCACCTTCTTACGGAGGGGCTGGGTCACGTTAACACATGGGTTCTCCCTTTGTCAATTTACAGTAGACATAGGAAAACTTCATTTAGAAAACGAACGGATGATGGACGTTTCTTTCTACGAGTGGGAGTGGTTACAACCTGAATGGACGGATGTCTAGATCATGTGACCCAAGGTTCGAGGATCTATCCAAATATTCTGCTTAGGAATCCAAATGCATCAAATTCGGAAGTCTGAATATGGTCCAATGAAGAGGATCCAGAGTGTGAAAATAATACCCCTTTCAGGACGCCACCCCGGCAATATCCCGGGTTCACAGACCCGGGATATTGCCGGGGCAGCAGAGGATCCCAGGGTCACAGACCCCC
>WWET01000132.1:113056-125243 GCA_011038615.1 Limnodynastes dumerilii | reverse complement strand
CCGGCCGAAGTTAGGGTAGCCTTCAGCCGGCGTAAGGAAGGGGCCATACGCCCGCACAGGGGGAGTGCCAGGGGGGAGTCAGCGATGTAACGCTGAGCGTTAGCACGCTCAGCGCTACATCGTTGCTCTGGATCAGGCCCAATGCCCTCACGTAATCATAAAGGAATCTAATTAAATGTATGCTTTACAATGCAGGGAGACTACTTTGCTTTTCGCACACAGGCTTTTACACTATTATTTAGAGTTGAGCTGGAAAGCATCTCTCAACTCTAAAGCTGGCCAGACACTAGACTGATGGTCCTAGCAATCTGAAAACTTTGGGGATTTTACTGCCAGATAAAGAACTGGTGCTATACACTGTAGTAGCTGTTAATGCTGTCACCCCAATTCTTCTATGGAGTCCCGGTAACAGTGAGAATCGCCACTGCAAAACTGGTTTATTTTTTTAGAAATAGAGACAGCTCAAAGCTAATTTTTGTCTTTCTCTATTTTGAAAACAGCACGATATTGAATTTTTTTAAGGAATGGGTGAATATGTTGGTCGGCATACTCAGCCATTCATTATTCAGAAATGCCAGCGCAGACCTGCCTGACAGGTGAATAGGACTCTACGAGAGTTATAGGGTGAGGCTCTGGGGAATTGATGGTCATGGTAATGGGAGGGGAGGGTTAGGGTGAGGATAAGGGTTGGGGTTATATTCATACCCAGCATTCGCTGTAAGATCTTTCCTGCCACTTGGGGCCTGATCCAGAGGTACAATGTAGCACTGAGCGTACTAACACTCAGCGTTACATCGCTGATTCCCCCTGACACTCCCCCTGCCCACAGCGTACTTACCCTCGCTTACGCCGGCTGAAGGCTACCCTAACTTCAGCCGGCGTAAGGAAGGGGCCATGCGCTCGCACAGGAGCGTATGGCCGCTTAGCCCGCCCTCCTACCCTCATTTACCTACCTCCCCCCGCCCACCTGCACTAACCTTTACGTAGGGACGCTGGAGGACGTTCCCTACGGCGCTGCTACGGACGCCCGATCCAGGATCGGGCATTGCCATAGCAACGCCAGGCAACATCTGCCCGGCGCATGCACAGATCGGCTGAAAAGCCGATCTTACGCTTACGCCCTCTGGATCAGGCCCTTGGACTCTAATATTTGGGCCACTAGTAAGCGCTGTACACTACAAGATATCGCTACCTTGTGGCCAGTATTTAAACAATAAAATGATTGAACCCAGACTCCAAACTTAAAAAACTAAAACAAAGAACATCCTCCCTCAAGGGTTGAGTGGTTCCCACTTCTGTTTGTAGAGGAGATTCAGCAAGCTCTGGCTGGTGAATCCATACTTCTCAAAGCGATAAAGTGTCAGGAAAGTGCCCTCAATAGAGACCATACAGACAGCGGCTCTTTACACTTTGTGGAGGTAGACAGTAACGCTGGCCATACAGTGGTACGATTATTGATTCCAGCAGGGGGTGGCCCGATAAATGGGATTATTTCCAGCCAAAGAAAGGTCCCAGTATCGGCACCATACACCTCTCTTACTGCCACCGATAATACTATCAGAAGGGGGAGGTTCAGGGCCAGTGCTTCTATACTACTACTACTACTATACATATCCCAGCAGCAGGCAGTGCAGGGAGTAGTAGAGACAGGGATCAGCAGCTTCGGCTAAGCAGTGGAGGAAGGCACTAAAATAGGGAGCCATTCAGTAAGCGGATTGGCTTCCTTAAATGATTGGGCGCTATAATAATCATACCAGAGCGTTTCTGATGCGTTTATTGGATGTTTTGCTTCAGTGTATGGCCAGCTGAAGACTATGTAAAGATTGCCCTTGTTGTGCGCTATAATACAGTATGTACAGACTGACTGATGGAATCCTTACTTACAGCTTTCATTCTACAAGATTTTCCAAAGCCACTTATTTTCCACAAGGAAAGCAGGCTGCACGCGGATTTACAACGTGGCTCAGAGCGGAGGTGAGAGGAACAATCGTTTTATGAACTGGAAATTCTTGCAACATAAGGACATTGCTTACGTACAGGAGAAACATAAATATATATTCATCAGACTTCCATTAAAAACTCACCATACCGGACCAGACTTCTGAGTAACAGAAGCGTGGATATCCAGTCGCAGGTTCACAGCATTTGTAAGATTACATTGCTAACCACGACCCTCGCACAGACAAGTTCCGGTAGCCAGAGAATATTGACATTTTTCAGACTGGATTGACACCCCTCCCAGTGCAAGCAGAACCAACTTAAACACATGATCTAGTCCATCTGGCCTAGCCAGCATTTCATTCAGAACACTTTCTCTAAAGCAAACAGTTGGTTGTGCTCATCGCAACTAATCAGATTCTAGCTCTCATTTTCTGGAACGTACTGGGGGTAAATGAGCTGGAAGTTGATTGGTTGCTTTGCACAACACCCAGTGGCAGAAGTACCGGAGATAACCGCTGAGCTCCGGGTGCTAGGCCGGAGGGGGCCACTTCCATTGTCCTTCTCTGCAGTGACCTGTCCCGCACTTACCTTCTGAAAACTCTGGTAATGGGCCCAAGCCACTAATATAGCTATTCGACGGGACAGTGCGCCTAGGCAGAACTTACGCCACTGACAAACACATTTACTTTACCCTTTAGGGCAAAGTAGAGTTGATTGATAAATATACCCTTAAGCGACCTGGGATATTCCCTTTCTGGAATACATTCTGGAATAGCTATTATGTAGAAACATTGAACAATGCTGGAGATCGTTATTGTGTATGCCATATGTAAGGAACCTCTCTAAAACACACATTAACACACAAAAACATGATTATTGTACTAAAGAGATTTTCATTTATTTAGAAAAAATACATCAGGATTTCACAGTCGCTGAGATCAGCCCATATCATATTGGCCAGAGAAGTAATGAGGAGAGAGGTGGATCACTGTATGGTCACTAACTGCCCATCTACTGATATTTACCCCAACAGCCCTAGTAAAAGCGGTCCTATATTTTCCGATGTATAAAACAGTGGATGAAAAATAACTAGAACGCCGTGAGGTCAGGGCTACACAGACACACAAGTCACTTGAGGCTAGATTTACTAAACTTCTCGAATGGAAAAATGGAGATGTTGCCCATAGCAACTGTTAAGATTTTAACTCTCACTCTCCTATTACATAATAGAGAATGTCAGCTAGAATCTGATTGGTTGCTATGGGCAACATCCTCATTTGTCCTTTTAAGAAGTTTAGAAAATATGTCCCCTAAAGTTTGTGTAACTCAGTTGCAGAAGTGACTGAGGTGAACGCCTCTATCCAATGTGCTTCACGCTCTAACAACAAAACCCTTCATTCACAATGGTGAAAGTGAGGTGTTATTGTGGACAAATGCACAACAAAGGGGGTAAGCAGCCTATTATATGCAAGCATTGTGCGTGCATTATTAGTGTTATTACCTTAGTCAGGCAAGCTAGTAAGTAAGAAATAAGGAAAGAGCAAACAGCGGTTATGTGATTTTTTTTTTTTCTACCTAATGAGCAATTTAACATTATCATCTCATCACAAAAACAAACAAGCAATCCCATCTGTTTTTGAAAAATTCATGGCTGAGATAATAAAATAAAGGGGACAAGTAACAGACCCGCTACACAGGTAGATTTTGTTATTTATTATTACTAATGAGTTGGAAATAGAAGCACTTAGAAGATTCCAAAATCTAAACTCATTCTCTCATTGTTGTGCAATGTCTGTGTAAGCCTTCTCACAATGGTGACCAACTGGAACCTCTAAAATGGAAAAGACGATGAGGAATAATTATTTACTTTACGGATATAACCAAACTGACAAACTATGTAGAATCAGCTATTATGTAAACTGAAGCAGTATGAGAAATAACAGCTGGTTTATTAGCTAGTCTTTGCCATGTCATTCAGAGTGCAGCTGTCCTATTACCTCGTCAGAAATTAATGACATCACTTGAGTAAAGAACATGGAGATTCAAAATGGCTGCATCCAATATAGAGCATTGGCTGGCACATGTGCTTTGATTATTCATAACTGAATAGACTACACTTTCATTAATATCCTGAGTTAAAAACAGAAATGGTCTGAGACAATTATTTTCAGGTTAAGACATTGAAATCTGGTATATGAGAGTCTGATAGAAGAGTGGGGATGGTCAATATGGCTGACAGATATAGGTGTGGTGACAGCAGATGGGTAAGGTCACACAAAAATAAAAAGCCTGATTTCTCAGCAATTGCTATACAGACATTGTGCAAAAGGCCAATTTCCAGCAACTTGCTTCATAGACAGGCACCAGGATATGCGTAGTAATAACTAATAAAAAGGAGAGGCCTATTTCCACAAAGAAACACATGGCAACCTCCTTAATATTGGCTTGTTTACCCTGGATGTATTCTGATCCATAACAGCAAAAGTAGAGTGAAAAAATTAATTTGGTAACATTCCAACGGCAAATAATTACCCTCCTATGCAGAAAAAGCAATACTATGTAATTATGTATTAGAAAAATGGTGTTCCCTAATTTCTCTGCTACAGGATCAGAGTCAAACAGAATTATTATTGCAGAGGTTCAGAAATTCTTTCAGATCCCCGAATTATGCTTCCTTCAGATGTCTATTAATGGGATGTGGAAAAATGTACTCAGAAAATCAACAGCATGTGTGAAAAATTAATGAAGATGGCAGACCCTCTTCAAAAGCTAATTTTTATTTTTTTGTAAAAAGACAAATTTCAAGAGAAGGCCATTAACCAAAAATCCTGAGGTAGAATTTTCTTCCTTTTCTTCTTTTTATGTATGGTCCCAAAAACCATGTTTTTTTTTTGTTTTTTTTTAGAGCAGTGTCGCTGCTGGGAGCCATTTTAAGCATTCATAGCAATGGTGGCTTCAATATAAAACCCAATAGCCATGCTGTGATCAAGACTCTTCCTAATTATACAGATTTCCTAATGACCACCACACTCCCTACTGTGAAAATTATGGGTAGCAGCAGTCACCTGAGATTTAAAAGCACCATATCTAAAGCCTTGTGCTTTAATAATGCTCACAGTATTCAGTGACTTCCAATAGCCATATACATTTACAGTAGAGAATGCATTATAAATATGTATATTTTACACACACCTTTTAACATTGAGTCTACAATAAAGTCATAATATGTTTGGTCAATGTTGTAGAACCCAGATCAACATGTTGGTAAAATGCTTATAGCAAACGCTCAATGTTATGACCCTGTAATAAGGGTATGTAAGAACATTCATTATTTACAGAAAAATACAGAAGTGTTGTATTGTCAGGCATTATTTTATCAATAAAAAAAGTGGATGTGTCCATTAATATATACTTCTTTATAAATAAAGGAGGAGGAAAGGGAGATCCTTTAGTACAGTGCAGTCTCACTTCTGCTCTGGGGAAGTGATAGTAAAGAAGGTCCATTAATGCAGTGTTGGATTCTTGAAAAGAAATAAGGAATTGTTGGTAGACTAAAAGTTGATCATCGGTGGTCCAGCTTGTTCATCTATGGCCCGGGTCCTCCAATGGTTTTAAACAGGCCATGCAGAATAGGGAGAAAGACATCGAGGTCCATGCAAATGCCATTCTCTTTGGCCCTCACAGCAGCTTCACCATCATCACTCGGCTGTTTAGTTGCGGTTTGGGGACTTAATGCCCATGTCCTCTGGAGTCCATGCTATGAGATCTTGCAGTTGCTTCTGGAGCAGTTCTGAGGCGGGCTCTGAGGCGGCCGAATGGATTTTGAACGTTTAAGGCTGTTGCCTTTGCTACCCCCACCGCTTCCCGTCGCTCCCCCGCTACCCCCAGCCACGGAGTAGGAGCGTCCATGCATCATCACAGCGTTCATGCCATTGGCCATAGAGAAGGACTTCAGGTGGCTTTTGATGGCCACTGGCAAGGGAAGCTTATCGATGAGATGCACAGGCGTGCAGGAGACAATAGAACGGCAACACAGATCTTGCAAGCTGAATACTGAGGGAAAGAAACAAGAAATCAATTTTACAACACACACTCCTCTTTCCACAATATCCCCATTACTTACTAAAACACTCACCCTTGTTCGGCCTCCAGATCTTTTCCATCCCGTGTCTCATCAGGACTATTCGAGAGAGTTCTGTGAAAGACTCCGTCACGTTAAAGTTGCAGAGAGGACTGACCTCAAAAAAAGTCATTCCGTTTTTCTCAGCGTAGGCCCGGGCCTGTTCGGTGGGTACCTGGCGCTTGAAGGCCAGATGCAGTCTATTTCCCACCAATATTCGCGGTACCCCCGGGGCGTGCTGTGAGAATAAGACATGATATGAAACACTGCATTAGGGCCCTTTAGCAGTTTAGGTAAACACATTGAAAGATCCTATTTATGGCTTAATTTTGCCAAAGTTATCTTCAGTATTGACCATGAACACGGAGTGTTCTACATATTATTCATGGAGAAAGGAATTTATCCAATGTCTTTATTTCAACCTTACTTAAGTGAAGAGAACAATGGAAGCTCCACGCATGTGATGATATTGCCGCTCTCGAGAAATACCCTGGCGTTATATGGACAGTATTGCCTTAAGGCCTGAACATTCTTGGACTTATGCACGCAGCACTGAAAAAGCCAAGTCCGTGGGCTGCGGGTTTGGAAAAGTGGAGCTGTTGCCTATAGCAACCAACCAGATTCTAGCTCTCACTTTCCTATTACATACTAGAGAATGTCATCTAGAATCTGATTGGTTACTATGGGCAACATCTCCACTTTTCCAAACCCGCAACTTTGTATGTCATTGAGATAAATATACTCATGGGGCCAGATTTACGGACACTAGCTCATATCTCTACATCACTTACATTGGATCCCATGCACTAGCCTCTGCTGCATTGTGTTATCCTATATTCTGTACCTGCCAGGTGATTGCACACCCCCTGCATCCCCCTCACATGAGCAGGCATGCTGCACGCAGAACCCAACTTTAACATTTCCACATGCGGAAAAACATGTACAGAACAATGGATCACACATAACGCCTGTGGAACATATGCTCAACACTCCTATGCCCACCCAAAAAGCATATCTTGTACACATGGTTAACAGGACCACCCCGCTGTGAGAAACCGAATTCCGCACAGAACGCAGCATCAGTGTGAGTGCGCAGAACTGACAGACAGCTGAATCGCGCATTTAGTGTATGTAAGTTTGCGGTCTTTATTCACTCTGGAGCCGGCCCATAATTCTTATTTTTGAAGTAACGGCCCAGTAAATTTCTTCTCAAATGAACTCGTCATATAATGTGATCAAATATCACATCCAATCATGCACTAGTGATATTATGTAATCATGGTACAGAGCGTCAGATCATGTAGATCTCAAAACTATTTGGCTATAAAACACTTGTATTGTGTACGAGAAAATTCTCTGCTTTCAGATGCTTTGCACTTTACCTTTTAAAGAGCGTCCTTTTATCTTCAAAACTATTTTATTGTTTTCCATAGATTTGGTTTATAATTCAGATTTCTCTCTAAATTCACAATTATTTTGTTAAGTGACCCCATACATGAGCCTAATTATCTTATTTTTGCTACAGTTTATGCACATTATGCTGTTTATAGTTTTCTATTGTAAGCCAACACAAAGGTGTACTGGAATATACCTCATCAATCTCTTTGATCCAGCGGTCAATCCCATCGAAGGACCACCTGTTGGTGATGTCATAAACTAAGAGAATTCCCTGAAACAATAAAAAAAAAAGAATTTATAAGAGGGTGGAAATATGGGAATTTTTATGTATTATGTAACCTCAGCTGTCATTCCAGGGTACATCAAATTGAAGAATTGTTCCACCATCTGAATACACTGCAGTGCCAGAATTAGTGCTGGAAGCCTCGAGAACCTGAACAATATCTACCTGTGCATCTTCTGAAGCAATACAGTTAATCACTAGGTTAAAGCCCAACTTTTTGCAGCGGGACATCACTAAGTGGAAAGTACAGCAATAAAGACTTGTAACCCCACCTAGTTATGAAATGACATGTACATACCTCACATTTACAGATGCCAAATCAAGACAAAGTAACCCAGCCTAGAAACACCTTCTATGTCCAAGCCATCACCCAAATTAGGACAGCCCTGCCAAACCCGGGACATTAGGGAATTATACAGAAAAGGGAATAAAGAATATTTGATAGAGGCATCACCACTAGACAGAACATTCAAAATACAAGAGGTTTAACGAAGCCTCACCTGTGCTCCTCTGGAGTAAGAGCGGAAGATGGTGCAGAACCTGCCCTGGCCAGAGGTGTCCCTGTCAACGAAACAACACAGCAACAGTGAGTGCTACAGACATTCACTGATGGGCATTCCTCATTGCTCATGGGGGTTTTAAAAGCTCATTTACATTGAAAAGCTGTGATGCTTTATAAAGTTGGTAAAAGCCATGTAAGCATCCTGTGCGTCACTAGGGGACACTGTTCTGTAAACCACTGTATAACAAATTGACAAACCATTTTGTAGCTTTCAATGTAAATACAGTTACTAGAAGCTACAAAACATTCAGTGTTTAATGAATGTAATGTACAAGCTATCAGCAATTCAATGAGCAGAGAGAATGCAGTAAGCGTGGATGCTCTGAGCCACCAGTGATTGATGAATCTCATACTGAATCCGCATGCAATTGTATTATGGGTCTGTGTTCATGTCTTCCGGATCATGGCCCGGATTCAGTTCCGTAGTTTTCGTCTTACGTGCGTTGTTTTAAGAATTGAGCTACTGCGCATGCGTGGTAGCTTATTTCCGCTATCCGCGTACCATTTCTGTACGTAGACTGCGTAAGCGCAGTCTTTAGAAACAGAGATGGTACGTAGATAGTGTAAATAAGCTACTGCGCATGTGTAGCAGCTCAACTCTTAAAACAACGAACGCAAGAGGAAAACTACGCCACTGTGAACCCGGACCCATATCAGGGAGCTGCAATGCCTGGACGTTTATAGGGGTGAAGCAGGGAATGGAGACTTTAGACTCCTGTAAGCGGGGGCCTCTTAACATTCCGGCTTACCACAACTCAAGCTTGACACGCCGCCCGTCCAAGAGGATCGTGGTTGTTTTGTAGTCAATACCTGAGTAATGAAAGAAATGTAGGTGTTAAATGGCAGCTGACAATAAAGTCTTACCATAAACATACGTCTCATACAATAATGCCCTTAAAACCTTGTACATCCCCAAGGTGCATAACCAGAAGACAGCATATATTAGCTCAAGAGCAAGAGTCACATTGGTTCCAGCGTCCATTTTCTGGGGTGACTAAAGAGAAACTTAATTACAGAGCTCTGAAAATCCGAAGCAGATATGTTGCTCTCCTGCACATGCATATTCTCCAGCACGAGCCACAGAATATTCATTATGTTTAAATTATTGATAGATGAAATCTTGATGAAGGCAAACAGTTTTGTGCTATTAATAAATGCCAAGCTTTCCTGCTGTGCTTCCTCACAGTATTGTTCCTATCAATTATTCAGAGTACAAACAGTTCAGAGAGCTCTTTGGCGAGGGTACAAAATAACACGGAGAACACACGGAGCAGGGAAAAAAAACTACGTACACAATCAATGTAAGAGCTAAAGTATCAGCACTTGCTGCACAAATGCATGCATTTATCGCATGGGTCCGTGGTGCAGCGGCAAAATAGAGCTTTAACAAACAAAAACACTCAAACAAATTAAAATTTGTAAAAAAAACCCGAAATATTTAGCTTTTGTTGTTAAGATAACCGACAGGCTTTTCCCCTTGCCACTAAAGATGAAAGATTTCCATGGCAACCACAGTTGCATGGCTTTTCCAATTCCAAATCCTACCCTACACAAGACAGTTATGTTTTGAAGGACTCTACAGCAAATAGCAATGTTTCTTACAACTAATGTTTATACGGAAGAAAATAAAAAAATAAAAAGCACTGAAGAGGCCAAATCTTGCTAATGCAATGTTTAACACACTTTGCTGTACTAGCTGGTGGATTGCAGAAGGATGGCCACAGCAATACATTCATAAAAAGTTCTGCTCTGTTATCCATGGTCTGCTATGCTCCCTTTAGTAATGACTTTTCCCCAAGGGGCTATTTCACCACCATGGACCACCAGCGGCATAGGGACACCTCTTTATGCAGCATTTAACATGTTTAATATACATCAATTAGCACTGCTGCTTGAGGTTCACGGTATTCACAAATGACTGTCATCTTTAAATATATAATAGTTACTGCAATTCTGAAACCGAAATTGGGAAATAACTATAAAATAAAGTTAACCATCACTTACAACACCAGTTATAAAGGCTGGTTACACAAAGCTAGCATACAATGCTAAACATTAAAACCAAAATAAGATAAATGGTACAGCACGTTTTTATGATCGAATAAATACACTTTAATCTATCTTTTGGGTGATAGTTACTTGTAAGGATGCACAAATTTAGATCAGAAACATCTATAAAATAAACAAAACAAAAAAAATAATTAAAATAATTTTAATCAGCCAATCTGCATTGTCCAGGACAGAAACTATGGAGATGTGCGTGTGAACAGTCCATGTCCTGATATGCAAACACAGAAATCTTTTAAACAGCCTTAAACATGCGCTCCCCGTATAACCCCATCATACGACTGAATAATACATCTGCACCACTTTCCTTTCTGAGCCATTTCCCAGAAGCCATTAGGGGAGAGCAGCTATTTCCAATCAAGCAAATGGCTTTCCTTGCAGGACACACTGTGCTGTAACCCAATCTTACGCCTCAAAACCTCTGCAAAGCATTATCACATTAAGATTATATTAACCATTTGCAACATCAAAAAATACTTAATTTGTCAGCACCAGCTATTCATAATTAACCAAGTACAGATCACACCTAGGGCAGTCAGAACACATTCAAATACACTAGGAACACACATAGTGATTAATACATATGTGCCTGTTTATTCTTCCTATTTTCAGAGCTGGCAATTGGTCTATTGGGTTTTTACAAGCGTGCAACTGGTCAGCACTGGCACCAGCACGACATAGGGTGTGATCTGCACACACAAACAAGTGTAGCACAGGACTGCCTTGGAAAAACCTACACTGACTCACCTCTCATGGGGAACCTTCATGTGATTTTACAAAAACACGCAGGGCGGGGAGGAATTTCAGTGTAAGGGAGGACAATAGTTTTCAGGAAAAAAGTTCGTACATAGAAATCCATATTCACAGAATTACATTTCTAACACGAGGAATGCAGATACCAGGACATGTCAGTCTTATAAGCAGGAACATCAATATCTATGGACTGTGGAAGCCGGTCTGACAGCTGAACCAGCGGAGAGAAGACCAAATTATTCCAGAGGCGTGCGCCATACAGTACGGAGCAGAAGACAAGAATCCCACTCCACTGCGCACTGGGTACAGGGGAATCTGGGGGAGTTACCTGGAGCCCAACGAGTACCGTTCCCGCCTCATAAATCAAATAGGGAGCTAATGTAAAGATGGTAGCAAGGGGCAGGCGCTAAAGTCGCAATTCTCCCGTATAGGCTGTTTGGATAGCAGGGATACTCAATGGTTGTGCGATGTTATGTCCAATAAGGCCCAATAAAGTGTTGAGTTCCGTTATGTGTTCCTCCCGTCTATAGTCAGTGCATTGGGTGCTGTGGCCCCTGATGTCGGGGAGCCCGGCTAATGGCAGAAGCTCCGTAAAGCCATGAAGTGTCTCAGGGACAGTACAGCTCCTTTAAATCATAGTAAGGACTTGGCCAAACCCTTATATACAATCCTCATTTAGGCACCGGCCTGAATTTAAGTAAGGGCAGGTGTGCAAGCGTTCTGTTAGGTTAGGGTTCAGCAAATTAGGATTATACAGCGATCCTATAGTGGACCTCCGCAGCTGGCCTCCACTCACAGGACACCATTATATCCAGTTCCTTTCCAAAGTCACCATAAAGAAACAAACTATATACAAGTCAACAATACGGTTTAATAGAAATCCCAGCCAAGCGAACGCAGACACGAGGATGTGTGGCATAAGCCGGGAAACCAGAGACACTAATCTGTGGATTTTTAGAACGTAACAAAAACAAATATCTGACCACATAAAACGGTGACAGCGGATCAACATATTGTCAAGATTATAATGCAACGAGTAGCTAGGCGTGTATCCAAAATACCC
>WWET01000132.1:89909-94187 GCA_011038615.1 Limnodynastes dumerilii | reverse complement strand
TGACATGATAGCAGCTTTCAAATATATCAAGGGTTGTGACCGGCTAGGGGAGGGTGGCATTTTTCAAAGTAAGAGATATAATAGAACATGAGGGCATGAATATGAACTGGAGGATGGTAGATTCAGAGGAAATGTGCGGATAATGACGTCACTGAAAGGGTGATAGATAAGTGGAATATTCTCCCATCTGAGGAGGTAGAGGTAACACAGTAGAACAGTGTAAACATGCTTGGGATAAATATAAGGATTTCCTAAATCTCAAACTAAATTGAGGGTAAATAGAGTCTAGGGCAGGGGTTCACAACCCTGTCTTCAAGTACCACTACCGGTCCATATTTTTCATATCTCCTTGCTGGAGGTGAGCTCATAACTAACAGTTACATATTAAAAGCTCCACAGGTGGTATTCATTATATTACTTGTTCTTTAGGAAGACATACAAAACACGGACCGTTAATGGTACTTGAGGACGGGATTGAGAACCCCTGGTCTAGGGTAAGTATAGTTTTAAATAAACAACTGGGCAGACTGGATGGGCCATGTGGCTCTTATCTGCCGTCACTTTCTATTTTTCTTGTAATAAAACTTCAACTACGAGGCGGGAAGCATCAGAGAGCGGAAGCGCTTCCAATCTGTGGAGGGGTACAAATAGTACAGTATGGGCTGGTTTAAGCCCTTACGTACTATCCAATGAATTTTACATGGAGGCGGTAAGGAAAAGTTAAGGTAGGGTCCTTGTAGCATAACTCCATACGAGCCCGCGCAGAGTTTCGGATACACAATGCTCGGTTGTGTCAATTCCACATATATTACTGAACCCTAATTCTGAACAGCATCTACTCTAGGGACGAGTATATAAAAGATTTGACTTTTCCCACGGCCACCATGGTAGGTGATCTAAGTACCTGTGAGTGTATGAATCTTCTGTTTAAGGCTTGCTCCAGTGCTATCCAATGGAAGCTTCACATCATATTTGTTCTTATTCCAAATGATCTTAAACTCCACAAGCTCTTTTTGTGACTCTCCTTCGGAATCGCCTCCGTTGCTGACAGCTCCATCAGCCTCCGGCTCTGTGGTAGTGGTGGTGGTGCTTTCCTGGGAGGCCTTAGAAGTCCTGTCTCCATCCCCAGCGCACCTTAATTTATCTGTCTGTCCATCCGCCTCCATGCCCAGCTCTTCCACTTCTACAGGGAAAGGGACATGAGCCGGTTAGGTCAGTCACACACAAAACAGATCTTTCCACATGAGTTGGATCATTGTGTCAGCAGAATTAGGCAACGGTCCTCTTATCTGTCCCACCATTAGGCAGACACTAGCATCATATACAAATCATTCTGCATGCAGGAGGGTAGTAATTGCAGCACTGTATTAAAGAAACTTGTATGATCCCAATAAAGTTGGTGAAACAACATTCAGTTATGAGAATAGACTACTTAAAAGTTAAGTGACTGAAGAGATACAAGTTAATATAACACACATATGTAACGGATTTAGATTACCATTTAGATTTATGGAATAAAAATAAAAGATTTAAAAAAAGGATGTATGTTGTTAGAAAAGCAATTTAATTGCAATTATTTCACCAAGGGGGATGTGGTTTTATATAGATTGGAAAAAGTGTCTTTATTGTATAAATATTTATCATGTCATTCTAATCCACTATTTTCCTAGGAATACAATACCAATTGCATACACAGGACCAGACGTACATTCGTACAGAAGTCCCGCCATATGGAATGGACATTACATGCATTCGATCCTATATTCAGTGCATGCAAAAGGCAGCACACTCCCCTCACACGCATGGTACTTACAGAACCCTACCTTAACACCTGTGCAGTCGTTCTACGTAAAATGGGACTGGTGCGTAAAGCAGAATCGGATGCAAGATCTTACTGTACAATTTAATTATCTCCCCCACTACCAGGTGTTCACCAAATACATACAGCGGGCCGTCATGCCCCACCATCACAGACCACCACAGCACAGAATCCATTATACTGCGTTATAATGCGCCTTGTGTAAACATGAGCAGTTCGATCACACTGAGTACTTATACATTCAAAACGCGTATGTACCATGCCTACAGACTTCTGGATCCGCACTAGTGTGGAGACATGCCTTTAATGGGATGAACTACTTATTCATGAGACTGCATACAAGCATTTTAATATAATGACTGTATAAGAATTCTACTTGTTTCATTTAATTGCTGTTATTAAACACAGTGCAAAAAGAACATCAATTATGTGACTATAACATACAAGACAAGATATTTAGTTGATTTGAAGTTAATGTTTTTAATGACAAATGTTTAAAACAGAGACCGTAGACGTGGATGTATCGCCCCTAAAAAAAATCTTTACGCCACTGCTGTATTATAGTGAAGTCGCTATCCAAGTCAGATGACACAGAGACTCCTTAAATAACATGATCGCATGTAATACAGGTACTCGAGTTAAAGTTCAAAATAACAGTGGAGTCATATGGCACATCAGGAGATCACATTAAGTAGATGCACACTAACAGAAAGTTCTAGCTGCTGGCTACATATGGTATAGTACTAAGTAAAAGACATAACATTAGAGAAAGTAAAAGTAAAAGTAAAAAAATAAAAAAAAAAATAAAAAAAAAGGATGACATTGCTGTGCTGGCATGTAGTAGGGATTTGGCTGGAGAACATAAATACCAGGACAGTTAGGTTTTGCAAATGGCACACAGAGGAAACTATGCTACACACATAGCACAAAAAGGGCAATACTATTGGCACCACATTCTTAGGGTATAGCTTAGAATTTACAACCGGCCCAAGAGTTGCAGCATGTGTGAGATGGCAGGATGAGCTATTTTGGGAAGACATAATGGACCCCTGTCCCAGAGAGGTTTGTTGGACAGTAATATTCTGCACAAGTTGGGTAGAAGACAGACAGAGGCACACTATGTTTATAGATGGCACATGGGGAGCAATTGAGGTGCAAAAGATGAAGTGTTTCAAAGATAAAACATTATAGGGTCAGTTATGATTGCCTTTTATCAAGGGTAGTGCTCCTTTCCACAGATGTGACAAAAATGGCACACAGAAGAGGCAGCTATGTTCACGAAGGGCACACAGGGGCAGTCTAGTTATGTCCTACATCAAGTTTCATTCCACAGAAGGCACACAGGAGGTGGCAGCCATTTTTCACACAGAGGGCATATGGGGAGCGTTCCTCACAGATGGTACACGGGGCAGAGCCATGTTCCACACAGATGGCACACAGGGGTGGGGCCATGTTCCACACAGATGGCACACAGGGAGGAAGGAGCCATGTTTCAAACAGATGGCACTCAGAAAGGGGGAAACCATTTCCAAACAGATGGCACATAGGGCAGCTGCCATGTTCCACCCAAATGCGAAATAGGGGGAGCTTCCATGTTTCACACAGTGGGGCAGCTGTGCTCTACAAATGGCACACAGGAAATTCAACCATGTTCCATGGTTGGCATGCTGGAGGTAATACTTTGTTAATCAGATGGAACACAGGGGGCCTCCATGTTCCAAAAATGGTACATGCTTGCACAACCATGTCCCACAGATGGCACGCGGTGGCGCAACCATGTCCTACAGATGGCACATGGTGGTGCTACCATGTTCCACAAATGGCACAAAAATGGTAACCATTTTCCACAGATGGCAAAGGGAGGCAACATGTATCACAGATGGCACACTGGAAACAGCTATACTTCACAGATATCACAGTGGGACAGCCAAGCTATACAGATGGCATACAAGAGGCAACCAAGTTCCACAGATGGCACAAAGGGAATTCAACCATGTTCCACAGATGTCACACAGGTGCCAACCATATTCCACAGATGGCACTCAAGGGACAACTTTGCTTCACAGACATCCCATACATGCCAGACATGCTTTACAGATGGCACACATGAGAGGGGCAGCTATGTTACACACAAGGCAATAAGGGGGCAATTAAGTTCCAAACATGTCACACAGGGAAAGCAGATATGTTCCACGCAAGGCACATGGAGGGAGCTATGTTTCACACATGGCAAACAGAGGAGGTGGCAAACTGTGGCAACAGATGGCACAGCTACATAACACACGAGGGGCAGCTATGCTTGGCACACGGGGAAGATGGCAGCGTCTTAGCACTGTGCAGGGTTAATGGTAACGAAATGGGGATTAGATGGGGTATATAAGGGGGATGGTGAGCGGCCAGTCACAATCAGGGGGACATCACTAGTGGAAAGAGCTCTGGCAGCTGCCAAAACAAGCAAA
>WWET01000132.1:54909-84909 GCA_011038615.1 Limnodynastes dumerilii | reverse complement strand
ATGTTGACTGTCTCTGGGCGGTATTCACAGATCCGTTAGTTAAAGGTGCGCAATTATACGCATGTACATTGCAAGGCCACACCCATGACACTCCCCTCACACGGACGGGTTTTCGGTGACTGACGCCTCCTTATCTCTATGTGTGCCTTTACATGCATATAATACTTACATGTGTGCGTATGTAACTAACCGCACCCTCAAATGGTCATTTTAATGCCTCCCCCCACCCACTTTAACGTAACTTTGTCCGTACGGATTTCAACCACATCCCTCCACACGTATGTCCCCAAGTGCGATTCACACATACGTGCCTAATGGACTTCCGTGCGTAAATAATGTTACTACGCAAGTGCAGTTACTCCGATCCAAAAAATACACACGGAACTCCGCGCAAAAAGGCATCTGTGAATACAGCCCTCTGACTCTTACTGACCTATATACTGTTCATCAACCTAACAAAACCAGGTGATATTTTTCAAAGGAAGAGGTAAAATAGAACACGAGGACATCAATAAACTGACGGGTTCAAAGGAAATGTGTCGAAAAATGACTTCACTGAAAGGGTAGTTGATAAGTGGAATAACCTCTCATCTGAGGTGGTTGAGGATAACACAGTTAAACATGCTTGGGATAAATATAAGGATATCCTAAACCTAACTAAATTGATGCTAAACTAGGATCTAGGCTCAGTATAGTTTTAAATAAACAAATGTGCAGACTGGATGGACTGTGGCTCTTATCTGCCATCACTTTCTACGTTAAACCAGAAAAGATTGTCGGCGGTGGTGGTGGTGGGTTTACACAAATCTGGCACTGTCTGAAATAATTTTATAAGCAGATAACATTTATAAATGGCTGAAATTACACTCTTGTCATACTGAACAAAGAGTTTATGGACTAGATTCAGAGTTTAAATATATGAGGAGAACAGGTGGAAATTTACACCTGGGAAAAACCATGTTAAATTTCATAGGAGGCAAATTTCATCTCTTACAAACAGTATTAGATCTGAGAAGTTTATGTTTCCCAGCCCAAGTCTAAATAACAGTAAAAAGTAATGCCGGTCAGTATCTGTGTGCAGTAAGCAAAAGCAAAGTATTCTCCCTGCATGCAAAGAATACAAGGTTGCCGACTTCCCAGTTTTTCCTTCCAGGAAATCTCGGAGGAAAGAAATAGATGTCGATATGG
The DNA here is from genome assembly GCA_011038615.1 of Limnodynastes dumerilii. Lineage (NCBI taxonomy): Eukaryota > Metazoa > Chordata > Amphibia > Anura > Limnodynastidae > Limnodynastes > Limnodynastes dumerilii. The sequence continues at coordinate 83,721 of WWET01000132.1, read as the reverse complement.
AGCGGGAGAGTTAGTGACACAATTTATGCAATTCGTGTAATTAAGCCCCACTCCCTGTTAATCACTACAACAATTCCATTGGTGTTCCAGGGGGTGGGCGGGACTTGACGAAATCCACAGCAGATTTGCCAGCTCTCCCAAGATATCGGGAGAACTGCCCGACTTTCAGGAGTCTTCTGGATATTCCGGGAGAATCGGCAAACCTGGAATAAAACAAATTACGCTCCCCCTTGTAATTCAACATGCTTTTGTCCAGGTGTAACTTTACACCTGATTTCCTCTTATCTTAAAACACTGGAGACTCTGCAGTTATGGACTGGCTGCAAAAGACAATGGACCGGATTCTCAGTCACAAATTTTTCATGTTACGAGCGTACTTTTATGTTTTGAGCTACTACGCATGCATAGAAACTCTTACGTTATCTACATAACATTTCATTGCGTACACATTAAAGACTGTAAAAATGTTACATAGATAACGTTAAAGAGTTACTATGCATGCGTAGTAGCTCAAATTGTTAAAGTACGCTCATAACATAAAAAATTCGGGACTGAGAATCCGGTCCAATATCTAGGGAAGAGATCTGAGAAAAGACTAGACAGTTTTGGCAAGATTAATGCACATTCTGTGATCAGGATCAGTGTTATATCAACCAATAGACAATTTAGGATGTCTTTGTGCTTGGATAAAAGGATGCAGAAAAGGGGAACCCTAAACCTCAATCAAGCTCTGGTTTGGAGAGAGAACTGTGTAGTTATCACGCTGACAAGCACAGGGGAAAAGTCCTGTTGTGTTATACAGCACTGTGTAGTAATTAGCACTAATTAGCATTACAGTACGATCAATAACAATACACAACAGTAAATGATGCCATAAATAATGTCACAGTGTTCTCAATGGAAGTGTAAGCAGTTAAATGTACGATATATGGATGTATTTGTCATCACATTATTCATGGGGTGCATGTAACAAGATTATACCTCCCTGTGCTATTGAAGAAAACTACTCATTTCATCTCTTTGGCTTACTTTCTTCCACCTTACATACTCTGTGCTGCTGTGAGCATTCTTATAATCTAATTGGCTAGAAATTATTTTATTCTACACACACTGCAAACTGAGGAGACCCTGCTTCATGAGTTAGAACTTCATTTGATTTATTTTAATTGTATTTATGAACATGGTGTTGCTCAGGTGTAATATTCCACCAGTTTTCCTCTTATTTTCAAGCTCTGGCTCCAGTATGATGTTACTACCAACCAGTGACTATATAACATATGTGTGTTATTAGATATTGCATGAATTTCTAACATACAAATAGTAGAAAGAATCTTTGTTTTTTAAGAAAATAGTTTTGTGTTTTTTTGTTTTTTTTTACTGTATTGAAGGGTAGGAGGCATCCGTGTATTGATGAGATCCCAATTATTTTTACCACATCACCTTATCATATTTCACAAAAAAAACTCTGATATTATGTAATACACTGACTGAGGGACTGAGTTGTATATAGTTCAGTCATAATTTGCTGTGAAAAGAGCCGAATAAAAGTAAAGACAATAAAAAGTAGAATTATTCAGTATACACAGATTCTTGTAGATGCATCATCTTGACTAGCTGTCATAAATAGGGGGGGTTCCAACTATGAATAGGGTATGAATTAAATAAAATGTCCATGCTGCCAAAGGTCAGAAATGTCTTTTTAATCACAAAAGGCTGCACATAATAGATTGTGCATATTTATGTGCAAAAATCATTTACATTTAATATACAGCTAAAAGTTATATATAAAAATAATAATAATAATAATAATAATAATAATAAAAAATATCTTGGGTTACACAAACTGCATACTGCAAATGCATATAGACAAACATACAAGGAACCGTCTACAAACTGACACCAGGGAAGAGGGCAGTTCTTCTGCACCATCACAGAGGAGGAGTTTTATGACTATCCCCTTAACAGTTGAGAATCTCTACAATCTGACTGGACAGTGGAGAGAAAGGGAACCAAGCAACCAGCAGCCAATCAGAATTTAGAGATATGTTTAAAGGGCTGAGTTCCCCTGGGAGGTCAGGTGGCAGAGCTAGAAGTTCAGTGCACAGTGTAATAATTAAACAGAGGACTCTGCAAATCACCCCAAACCCACTACTTAATTTGGCTCAGGTAAGGCCACAGCTTTTCCTTTATGTTCTTATTTGTTCATTGCATACCACAGTAACAGGTAACCCTCAGCACAGCAACAGCTGTGGGACTACAAGTACCAGCATAGAAGCTAGGCACGATTTGTACTTCCAATTAATTACAAGGCAATGAAGGATTTTCACATGAAAAGATTTCCTGCTACCAAGCATGCTATATTTTTTTGCATTTGGGACAGTATTCTATATTATATGCAAATATTAAGTCCCAAGATGTCATTTATATTGCATCTTCATATACCATTAATAATTGTCCATAAACTCATAACAGTGACATGGCAATCTCCATACATTAATAGATTATAGTGTAATGATATGATATGTGTATCAATGAAATGTACATGACGACAGACACATCATTATGTGTATGTTTAGGGGATAGAATATCAAGGTGTAGCTTTATGGAAGGAGGTTTAGTAAGTGCTACACCTGTTTACTGCTATTGCGTCTCCTGCATCCTGATCAAATTGCCAGGTGATCTGATCCTGTCACACGTATCCCATGGGGATTTTCTTCTTCTGCAAGTCAGCTGTTACAGGAAATACAGGATAACACTGAGTGCAGGGAGCAACGTAACAGTTCTGCAATATGTAAAATCACCTAAGTGCTTATTTCCTAATGCCAGTTTACATAGATACCAACTGTCACTGCTCCATCTATAGGGACACTCCAAGATTGTAAAATCTACTCTTTCTTTTATTCTGTATATTAAAAGATATTTCTGCTATATTATCCTTATAATCTAATATCAGTTGAAGCTGTTGTATTTGTATTGCATACATTTATTACATTTGTATTTTAACTAAACCATCATGGATAGGGGGACGGGTTACTATATTTACACAGATTTAGAGATGATGAGGGGGGGTTCCTAGAGCTAAACTAAATAGCAGCATAAAGATAAAGCCTTACATTATGTGTATGGAATAGGCAGCATTGGCCAGTATTTGCCCATATTGCATTGCAATATGCCGAGTTCAAGAACAAATGTATTTCTTTGCTTTTTTTACTTGCATGGTCCAGTAATTTCCTGACTGCAGTTTATATGGACAGGATCGGATGATGCTGTGTATAATATATAATATCTCCTGACTGCAGTTTATATGGACAGGATCGGATGATGCTGTGTATAATATGTAATATCTCCTGACTGCAGTGTATATGGACAGGATCGGATGATGCTGTGTATAATATGTAATATCTCCTGACTGCAGTGTATATGGACAGGATCGGATGATGCTGTGTATAATATGTAATATCTCCTGACTGCAGTGTATATGGACAGGATCGGATGATGCTGTGTATAATATGTAATATCTCCTGACTGCAGTGTATATGGACAGGATCGGATGATGCTGTGTATAATATGTAATATCTCCTGACTGCAGTGTATATGGACAGGATCGGATGATGCTGTGTATAATATGTAATATCTCCTGACTGCAGTGTATATGGACAGGATCGGATGATGCTGTGTATAATATGTAATATCTCCTGACTGCAGTGTATATGGACAGGATCGGATGATGCTGTGTATAATATGTAATATCTCCTGACTGCAGTGTATATGGACAGGATCGGATGATGCTGTGTATAATATGTAATATCTCCTGACTGCAGTGTATATGGACAGGATCGGATGATGCTGTGTATAATATGTAATATCTCCTGACTGCAGTGTATATGGACAGGATCGGATGATGCTGTGTATAATATGTAATATCTCCTGACTGCAGTGTATATGGACAGGATCGGATGATGCTGTGTATAATATGTAATATCTCCTGACTGCAGTGTATATGGACAGGATCGGATGATGCTGTGTATAATATGTAATATCTCCTGACTGCAGTGTATATGGACAGGATCGGATGATGCTGTGTATAATATGTAATATCTCCTGACTGCAGTGTATATGGACAGGATCGGATGATGCTGTGTATAATATGTAATATCTCCTGACTGCAGTGTATATGGACAGGATCGGATGATGCTGTGTATAATATGTAATATCTCCTGACTGCAGTGTATATGGACAGGATCGGATGATGCTGTGTATAATATGTAATATCTCCTGACTGCAGTGTATATGGACAGGATCGGATGATGCTGTGTATAATATGTAATATCTCCTGACTGCAGTGTATATGGACAGGATCGGATGATGCTGTGTATAATATGTAATATCTCCTGACTGCAGTGTATATGGACAGGATCGGATGATGCTGTGTATAATATGTAATATCTCCTGACTGCAGTGTATATGGACAGGATCGGATGATGCTGTGTATAATATGTAATATCTCCTGACTGCAGTGTATATGGACAGGATCGGATGATGCTGTGTATAATATGTAATATCTCCTGACTGCAGTGTATATGGACAGGATCGGATGATGCTGTGTATAATATGTAATATCTCCTGACTGCAGTGTATATGGACAGGATCGGATGATGCTGTGTATAATATGTAATATCTCCTGACTGCAGTGTATATGGACAGGATCGGATGATGCTGTGTATAATATGTAATATCTCCTGACTGCAGTGTATATGGACAGGATCGGATGATGCTGTGTATAATATGTAATATCTCCTGACTGCAGTGTATATGGACAGGATCGGATGATGCTGTGTATAATATGTAATATCTCCTGACTGCAGTGTATATGGACAGGATCGGATGATGCTGTGTATAATATGTAATATCTCCTGACTGCAGTGTATATGGACAGGATCGGATGATGCTGTGTATAATATGTAATATCTCCTGACTGCAGTGTATATGGACAGGATCGGATGATGCTGTGTATAATATGTAATATCTCCTGACTGCAGTGTATATGGACAGGATCGGATGATGCTGTGTATAATATGTAATATCTCCTGACTGCAGTGTATATGGACAGGATCGGATGATTGTGTGTATAATATGTAATATCTCCTGACTGCAGTTTATATGGACAGGATCGGATGATGCTGTGTATAATATATAATATCTCCTGACTGCAGTCTATATGGACAGGATCGGATGATGCTGTGTATATTATGTAATATCTCCTGACTGCAGAATATCACAGGATTAGGTAGCACTGGGTTTCTATACATTATACAGTGCCCTCCCGACTGCAATTTATAAAAACATGATCAAGTAATGCTGGGTTTGTATGTAATTTACAGTGATTTCTGAATGTAGATTACCATGACAGGATCAGACAGTGTTGGATCTATATAATATACAGTGATCTTCTGAATGTAGATCATCAGGACAGGATCAGATAGTGTTGGATCAATGTAATATACAGTGATCTCAAATATTATTTATCAGGACAGGATTAGATAGTGTTGGATCTTTGTAATATACAGTGATTTCCTGCAGATCATTAAGACAGGATCACACAGTGTTGGGTCAAAATAATCAACTAAAGGATCAGACCATTGGATCTATGTATAAAATACTGATTGCAGATGATCAGTATCAGAGAGTGTTGGGTCTATGAAGTATATAGTGATCTCCTGTCTGTAGATTATCAGGAAAGGATCAGACCATTGGATCTATGTATAAAATACTGATTGCAGAGTATCAGGATCAGAGAGTGTACAGTGATCTCCTGATCAGGAAAGGATGAGTCTATATACATGATATGTAGTGATCTCCGGGCCAGGGGTACAGACTGTCGTGCATGTAATGTAACCTAAGGTGGCTTCTCATTACAAGCAATGAAAGGGTGTCTATGTAACGGCACTCCCTGGGTGACCCAGCCACACGCGCGGTTTGCAGGAACAAGCGCTATTTGTTCTGAACACATTTGAACAAACAGCCTCTGGGGTGAGGCCTTGAGGGAGGTGGTGCTGCTGCCGCGGTGCCCACTGAGGGAAATTATCCGGCTATATTTACTGTCATTAGGGAAGAGGCAGCTAAATGGAGAACACAAAGCAAACAAGAGGAGGCAGCGCCACCAGTCACCGGAATATTAGACGCTCCTTTCATTAAAGTGGACTGGATCCTGACTCAAGGGCAGATTCATGTTCCATCCTAAATTCTGCGCACTCAGGAATGTGTACACTTCCCGTGTCACCGTGGAAGGGACTTCTGTGTCCTGCACCCTACCTGAAGTATTCCACACGTGACCCTCTAGTATGTGGAATACTGAGCTGTATGGAAGGGCTTAGCCTAACCCTTACCCTTACCCTTACTGTACGATTAGCATGGCTATGCCCGCCCACCCGCCATGCTTATCTCATACGCACAGTGACTGGATCCGCCCAGCATGCAGATAGTGAATTCCGCACATTGGCGTATCTATAATGGGTGCAGGGTGTGCAGTGCACACGGGCCCCTCAGAACAGGGGGCCCTGTGGCATTCATCCTGTCCTGCACCCAGGGCTGGTGGGGGAAGGGGGGGCCATTCGGCATCTATTTCGTCCCTCTAAGAAATAGGTGCCGAATGAGGCCCCTATCCCCTGCGGTGGGATTGTCCCGATTCACTGACCAAAAAAGGGGCTGGACTTAAAGCACAGTTAGGCCCCACCCCTTTTGAGGACAGTCCTGTCTCAGGGTGGGGGGGGGGCCATGTACAAATCCTGTCCCTTACTTCTGAAAACGCCCCTGATTCCGCAAGCAACGCAGTATTCCGAAGCAGAGTTACTTGTACTGTGCATGCACTCTACAGACTGATAGGCAACTTACGTATGTAACGTACGTAAGTTGCCTATTATTTTAAACTGAGCATCCGGTCAAGTGTCACTAATATATGCGGATTAACAATTAAAATACTCTTTACAAACTGAATTTATACACGATATAAAGCTCTTAATACTAAGTTCTGCACATTTCTGGATTATTTTGTGGTCTTGAGCAAACGCAAAACATAGTAAATACGTCCACACCATGGATCTTCAGATCCAGCTTTCCCTCTCGTTGCCATGTGCTGAGATAGCATTTAGTCACATTTAGCTTATTCTCGTGCTGTTTTTTTCGTGCTTCTCAGTTGGAACACACTTTATCCAACCAAGAGCCAGATTTACTAAGCTGCAGGAAAGAAAAAGGAGATGTTGCTCATAGCAACCAATCAGGTGCTAGCTCTTATTTTACTATTACATATTAGAGAATGTCAGCTAGGATCTGATTGGTTGCTATGGGCAACATCTCCACTTTTTAGCTTAGTAAATCTGGCCCCTAGACTTAAGAGCAATAACACTTTCAACATCTTCCATTAGAAGTATAGACTTTACAAGACTTTAGTGTACTGAGGGTGCTTAAATGCTAATCTACCACACTTCTTATTGAGGACCAGATCCAAACTTTGTGAGTGCAAAGGGATTGTTTAGGTGCTTACACCCTATCTAGATGACCAAGCCATCCCCATTTTATGTAGGGACGATGCTGAAGTCTTAAGAAGTCTCATGACACACTGTGACTGCTAGAAATGATGAGGGTTTCTTTGCATATACAGTATGCTTTAGCCCCGTAAAATAAGTGTACAGCTCCTGCCATATTAAGCCCTACAGTCACCTCTCTACTACATAATATTAAGAAATGAGTCCAATCCAGCTGTGTTATATATGATCCTAAATTGTTAGTTGCTTAATTAACTCTGTGATCCCATCTGTATTTATACCAGGGTTGCCAACTTTTTAAATCTCCCCTCCGGGGGATCCCGGAGGGAAGCCATAGATATCTGCAAGGGGGCGTAGCTTAATGACGTGGTTTAAGCAAATCATGTCATAAAGCCCCACCCCTGTTAGTCACTACTGTAAGCTCTAGTGTTCCAGGGGGTGGGTGGGGCTTGACACCATCATCAAGTCGCGCCCATCCATAGTAACTCTAGGGATTACAAAAGACATTGATGGGGGGTTGGGATTTGCGGGAGATTTGCCTGATCTCCCAGGATAACAGGAGAGCTGCCCAAATTTTGGCAGTGTCCCAGATATTCCGGGAGAGTCAGCAACCCTGATTCATGCACTTTCTTGTCTTGTATGAGGATATTGTTTACATGTCACAAAGAACCTTAAATTTAGCAATTGCTAGGTCTAAATTCTTTGTCTGACAGCCCCAATATGTTTTGTGCAGACAGGAATCCAGGTCAGATTTGCTGGAGACCATGGACAAGATTTACTAAGTTGCGGGTTTGGAAAAAGTGGAGATGTTGCCCATAGCAACCAATCAGATTCTATGGGCAGCATCTCCACTTTCCAAACCCGCAGTTTAGTAAATCTGGCCCCTTGGCTTGAATTTGTGAACAGTGTGACATGCTGAAACTTTTAGTTCCACTTCAACTAGATGGCGACAGAGCGGCCTCTCCAGTTATTGTGTGCCTTAGTCTTAAAATGTCTTCCTGGTCTGGTATATAAAGTCTCTTCCACTTGAGGGTTTTGTTTTTGCTTGTCACTTTAATGTAGCTAATATATCTGTCCTTTATTACAGATCATTGCCATTGTCTTGTTCACTTTGGACCATGCCAGTCCTTTCATCCCATAACCAGTCCCTGTCTCTTATGGAGAAGGACAATTTCCGAGAAGATGACAGTCTAACCAACCTACAGTGGCTTCAAGACTTTTCCATTAGAAGTTCAGACTTGTCCTCCATTGCCATTTCCTGTCCTCCTCCTCCTCTTCCACACAAAACCCAAGGTCCCTGCAGTCCTCCAGCTGGTGATACAGCCTCGTGCCAGACTCCATACATGGGAAAACAGAAATCCTCGCTGGGCAACAATGCTTGGCCTTCTCTTCCTACGTCGTCCGCTCCAAACTCTATGCAGGAAGTGGATTACAGAACAAACCCTAATGTTAAACCGCCATATTCCTATGCCAGCTTAATCTGTATGGCCATGGAGGCTAGCCAGCAGAGGAAACTGACCCTTTCCGCCATATACAATTGGATCACCCAAAACTTCTGTTACTACAGACATGCCGACCCCAGCTGGCAGGTAAGACTTGTCCAGCAGAAGTCAATATCTACTATATATGTATATTACTACATTTAAACTTAAGGTGATGGGACATTTAACAATCTCCAGTGTATATGAGTAGTTCAGCGAACGCATAACTCACCAGAGAATAGGTTAATATTAGAGTGTAAAGATAGCTATAACTAGGGGCCCATAACAAGGAGCTAGGGCCCAAGTATGGATGGGTGGAGTCATGTGGGACTGGGTGTGGAGCTGGGCAGGACTGCTGCCTGATAGCAGCTGTCACCTTAAAACAGTGCTTGGCACTCTCTGTAGGGTGAGCGGCTGCACGGGTTTCCCTCTCCTCCGAGCCCAGTAGCAGCCGCATCTCTTGCACCAACTGTAGTTAAGCCTCTGGCTATTACAGCTATTATCTGTGGTGATACGGGATTGAAGATGAGAGAACGCAGTGCCAGCAGAAGCCTGGATACCATCCATTGATGCTAAGTCTGGATTGGTCGAAATGAGTTGCAATTTGGGCAGCACAGGTGAGTTCACGTGCCCACAGGGGCTTAACTACAGGTGGTGCGGCTGCTACAGAGCAAGAAGGAGAGAGGGGACCTGTGGCAGCCGCTCCCCCTGCACTGTAAGCAAGCTGTCAGAGGCTGCCAGCTTAAAACAGCGCTCAGCACTTAATGTAGGAGTGTATGTATGTATAGCGCTGTCATACATGGAGTGCAGAGCACTTTTTTAAGCTGTCAGCCTCTGACAGCTTCTATCAGGCAGCAATCCCTTCCAGCTCCACCTAGTCTTGTTTATCCATATTCAGGCCCCACCTCCTTGCTATTGGGCCCTAACGGGTCAGCAACCGCTCCTGCATGCCCAGAAAGGAAAAGTGACTGCAATCCCATCCAAACGCACATGGGTTAGATGAGGGAACGTCTCATTAACCTACAGCAGGGGTTTTCAACCCTGTCCTCAAGTCCACTAATGGTCCATGTTTTGATGGGATTGAGAACCCCTGACCTATAGCATTAGACAGGTATAACTGCAAACCCATCAACATGAGCCCTTCCATTAGCTACACAATACTCCGCTCCTGAGCTTCCAACTGTCACCATCACCTGATTTTTATGAATTAACTGGTGTTTAAAAAACATTTTCTTATTCAGCAAAGGTGGTTACCATAGTAACTGACAACTAGAAGCTCAGGAGTCGAACTTTTTGTACCTAAAACCTGACACTTGTATGGCTAAAAGTGTATATCTTTAATGTAGTGTGGAAAACATATAGCTCTTCTTATCTGAATTTAAGATAAGACCTTCATTTCCCCTGCGTATCAGACAAAAGAGGAGTTCTGGGTAGTGGGAGCTTTCGTGTCACTTAGTAGGACCCCATTTGTGCCTGTGATGCTGCATTATTAATGGCTAGCCTCATCTTTTGCTGAGGTCTGTAGCAGGTGTCTTGTCTATAGTCATTTATGTGCTTACTGCCTGCTCCCAGAAACAGCTGCTTAATGGGAAACTTTGTCCTCACGGTAAGAGACACCTGGGGGGTGGAGGTATCATTCATCAAATTTTCTGTAGTTTTTCTCTAACTACTAACTAGAATGAAAGATAGAAAGCAGTCATTCACCAGCAGTAATACATCTATATGTCTACCCACAATGACTTTTCACAAGTAGTCACAGACTGTGTATTTGATATTATTTGCATCTGGAGTATAGGTAAATGACTTGTATTGTTTGGAATAACACCACACATGTATATTAGTATGTTTATTTTAAAGACTGCAAATGTCAATTCATTGCGAATTGGACAATGTATATATATATATATATATATATATAGATTTGATTACTTAGAATAAATTATAATGTGTATATAAAATGTGCATAACATCGGCTTTTATTTAATGGAATTTTGTATTTACACCATATTATTTTTAATAGTATTTATTAAGGAAAATCTTATGTCATCTTATATAAAATCTGACATAAAAGACTTAAACTATACTTTTTCTGCTGTTTGGGAATTAATTTTTAATTATTTTAATATTTATTGCTTATTAGGTAATGGGTGTAAAAAAAAAAACACATGTGGGGACTGATTCAGAGATGCACTTACACCTTTTTTAGGTGCAAGTGTACAGATCGGCTAAACCATTTTTCAAAGTAAGGGGTGTTAATTAACTTCAAATTTTTTGCATGCAGGAAAATACATTACTTTTACACATAGAACTAAAATACAGCATAGGTTTATGTTTATTCTATAAAATAGAGTTGAGCTAAGAAACTTCACCTCTCAATTCTAATTCTGCTTTCACAATGTAAATGTACCTTGCAGTTCAACATGGTATTGCTCAGGTGTACACTTGCACCTAAAAAAAATGTAAGTGCAACTCTGAATCACCCCCGTAAACCACATTCTAATAAAGGAAAATTAAACTCGCCTCAAACGCAAGGGTGTTACAATCACAAGACCCTACCTTAATATTTCCGCACCATCTCTACATATAATAGCAAGGGTTCGGAACTCTGGCTAGAGCATAAGGGCTTAAGCACGCCCCTTACTTTACCCTTTAAATATATCCCTCTCCCACCCTCCTGCCAAGTCTGCGTGGTCATGAAATTTCGCAATGAGTCTGGATCTGGTCCATTGTTGAGGCATCCTTTCCATTCTTCCTGTTTTATAGAATTTCTAGATGTGCAAAAGTTTGTTGAACAATGGTGAGATCTCTCTATAGTGAAGACCTGAACATGTCTTATTAAATGTAACCTTCTGGTTTTTATTTTGTTAGAACTCCATCCGGCACAACCTGTCCCTGAATAAATGCTTCATGAAGGTGCCCCGAGGTAAGGACGAGCCTGGGAAGGGTGGATTTTGGCAGATGGATCCTCGTTATGCCGATATGTTTGTTAATGGAGTGCTGAAGAGAAGAAGAATGCCGGCTTCCCACCTGTTTCCTCCTAAATATAACAAGGTAGCGATCCACCATCCTTACCAGACACCTGCTCGCCCTAATAACCACCACACACAGCGCTCCTCCTGTGGATACAAGCAGCTTCGGAGGCAAGAAAAACCCAGTCCTGTTTTACCGGCACTAACTCTCCAGGACAGGAATGGGGACAACCTCTTCTCTCATGAAGATCCTTCACGCGGAAGCAACTTTGATGACTTGGATTTGCAGACAGCCTTAATATCAATGTGGTGGGAAGGAGACCTGGCCGCAGCTGGGCTCAATGCTTCAATCGGGAACACCCCTGACGTTGAAGTTGCCCAACAGGAACCCGCCATAATGGAAAGCCAATGGTTCCTGTCTTCCGAACACCATCCAACTTGGGAAGAATTGAAAGAAGAACCTGTGGTTGATCAGTGGTATGGTGAAAATGGTTATGCGGAAAATACTTTATACGAGTGTCCATCTTGGGAACGGGTTGATACACTATTATGACCTATCAAAGTTATTAATAACTTGTGCACGAGTGGCAGACGACAAAATTGGACCTGAGATGTATGTCAGCCAATATGTCTTCATGTCCTGCTGCTTTGACCCCTGCCAACTTTTTATGGGTGGGAGGTTGCATTTTAAGTGGGTCTCACTCTCAGTTCTGGCCCGAAAAGGACTCACACCTGTGGAAGAATGAGGCTGGATTAAAAACACTTTCTCAGTACTGAAAGAGCCATATGGGGACCTTACAAGCCTTCACAGCTGATTAAACATGAGGTTTTATATACCATAGCCCTCTTAACTCTAACCCCCACGTTTCATTCTGACTTGCTGCACTGATGTTCTATTGTAACCTTGGAGAACTCATATATCATAGCCATTCTATTACATCAAGCAGAAATATATTTTTACAGGTTCCTTAGGATAGATTATTAAAGAGAATTGTGAATAACAAACAATACTGTGATAACTTGAAATATCTATGCACCTATAGAGTTTATGTGAAGAATAAATGGATTTTATATGTGATTTTAAGGATAGTCAATTCCAGATATAAAGCCGGTTGTAGGCCTCTCTGGAATGTGCATAATAAAAGAAGAAGAGTAAACTGTTGTCTTTTGTGTTATTATGAGCATATTTCTATGAGTAGGAAATCTATTAAGTGATTTATTATTGGTGCAAATTTAAACCAACTATTTCAACCAATCAGCAATTAGCTTTTTTCTGTGCACAGTAAACAAAGAAAGCTGATATCTGATTGGTTTATATGGTTCCCATGTGTACATTATTGCATGGTGTATTTTGAACCACAATACAATTTAGATAGAGAGGTTCATAAGTGCTGGAGAATTATATCATAACATACATGTGATCTCTTAAATTATATTACATTTAAGTAGTCAGAGATCATAGGAAAATATGAACAAAATTATTTTGCAGAGCATTCTTCAAAATTCCATTTATCACTTTGGACAATGTATGAGCAGAGTTAGAGACTGAACTTATTGTACCATAATAATATCTAGTGCAATTGTGGGGACTCAATTTATGACAGGAAATTAAATGTAAAGGGTTTTTTTTGTCAAAAATACAGAATTTTACTGAATGTGTCCCCCGAGTGTTGCAATAAATACTTAGCAGTTTGGGCTGTACCACCAGCATCCAGTACTAACATCCCAGCTACAGTACTACAGCAAAACAGATTCTACAATAAATTTAACATGAACAATAATAAAAAATACTTGTGTAGTGTTTCTGGCCAGACTCGCTAAAGTCCTTCAGTTACCGTAATAACATTTATAACAGCTTTTACAAGCAGATACAATAATAATAATCATTATCATCATCATAAAAGTAATATATTTTTCTGCATTATCTTCTAAAATAAACAACTATTTCTGGGTAAATTTAAGAAACCCTTATCAAACAGAAACATGGTGGTGTTGCCAATAGCAACCAGATTCTAATGATTGCATTCTAGAGCAGGTAAGTTCAAACTTGGCACTCTGGGTGTTGTAAAACTACAACTCCCAGCATGCTTCAAAAGCAAAGACACAGACAATATTTACCAAAGCAGGATGGGAAATGTAGTTTCCCAACACCTGGAGTGCCAAAGGTTGTCTATATCTGTTCTGTGCTTCTTATCACCTAAGACTAAAGCCTACTCATATCCTACACAGCATGTTGGCAGCCATTTTATAAACTACTCCCAATGGGGCTGAGTTGTAACATGTTGTAGTTCAACTCTAAATTAGAGTTTTAAAATAAAGCTGTTAAGTATTTCTGTGCAAAAAGCAAAACCAGCCGCCAGTATTGTTCCTGCATGCGAAAAAAAAACCATAAATTAATTTTCAGCAGTTATTTCTTAATCTGGATCAGCCCCAAGATGTTTACCTCATTATGAGCTTTTGATGAGAGACAAAGCACTTTGGGCCGGATTCAGAAGTAGGACTTAAGCAAGTCATTTGCGTAAGTCCCCTGTCCAGGAACATTGGCGCAAGTGCGTGGCAGATGTTCCGCTAGCATGCCTTCAGATGTACGCAACTAAGTTACGTATGTAGGTACGATGAAGTAGCCGACCCTTCATTCACGATTACCGTAGCTCCGCCATATAGGTGGGAATAGGCATTTAAATAAGGAGGTGGAGAGACTTGATCTGCTTCTGTAAATTTTAAGGTAGGCTTCTGGACACCGTTAGAGGGGAGTGTCGGGGGGCGTGTACTCCCCTCTACGATGCATAATTTCAGACCCCTGAACGCACGTAAAGCGTGCGGGGGGGTCTGGATCTAGCCCTGTGTATTACATTTCTCATGTTGGGGCTGACCCAGAGCTGTGCTAACACCTTTTTTTAGGCGCAAGTATGGACCTGAGGAATACCATGTTGAACTGCAAGGGGAGGCAAATTTATACTGTGAAAGTGGAATAATACCCCTTTCAGACCAAGCTATCGACCCGGGAATAACCCAGGTCGGGTGTTGGTGTGAAAGGGTCAACCCGGGTCTGTTGACCTTGGTCGACACCAGCGTTATTCCCGGGTGAGCCTAACCCGTTTTGCGGTATGAACGGGGGAACCAGGGTTATTCAACCCGGGTTCCATAAAAAATATATAAGATGGGGGATGGGGAGCACCGTCTGCCTCGGCAGACACGGCTCCAGGCGGGCATGCGCGGCACCGTCGGCCTCGGCATACACGGCTCCAGTCTGGGTTATTCCTGGGTTGTAGCTGCAGTCTGACAGCTGGGTTTTCTGTCTGAAAGGGGTATTAGAGAGGAGAAGTTTCCTCATTTATAGATTAAACATAAAGCTGATGTATGTGAGTTCTATTTGCAAAAGTAATGTATTTTCCCTGCATGCAAAATAATTCTAATTAATTAGCCCCCCTCACATTGCAACATGACACTTGCACCTGTTCTGCCCTGACTCCCAAGGACATCTTTGGTCAAAGGTGTTCATTAAGGTTATTTTGGTAAATAAATAAAAAATGGAGAGCTAGGGGGCTTTCTAGCACTGGCAATGGACCACTTGTCATAGGTGTGCTTTCATTTTCGTAATTGTATTAATGCCCATTTGTGGATTGTTCCGGAACAGTCTAGAGAAAGACCATAAACTGCTGGGGTTTCAGGAGGAAATTTGGGAGACTTCCTTGCTGCCATTTTCCCAGTGTAATTCTAGAATTCTGTGAGATTGCCTTTTCTCTTAGCAGATGGAAGCTAATTATTTCCAGCAGAGGCTTCAGTTTCCCATGGTATAATTACACAGGAGGGAGGTATTTAGCAGTAGGCGTTGGGAGTAAGAGTCGGGGAGTGGATAGAAGGAAGGCACTGTGTGACCTCAATGACCTCACTTTTAATTAAATATGTGAGAGATAAGGTTGGTGGACCCCAACTATGCAACCCTACGAGTCTGTAAGGTTATCTGTAGTACTGATCTGTGCCATAGACCATGCACTCCCATAGACAGCATCAAAGACTTATTGCATATGTTATGTAGACTAAAAGGGATGCCTTATTGACAGGAAGTAGTGGGAAACAATATGACCCTGCGTATTATACCTTGCGGATTATACTTCCTCGAGCCACCTGACCTGTTATCGTGTATCACAGCACTTATTTGATTTAAACAGGGGACATAGCTCAAACTCTGGATCAGCCCCTTAAACATTCGATTTTAAAGCAATAAGATCCTCAAATCAAAGATTCGCCGGTCGCTCTATACAGATATTTACGCTTTTTACATTTTAACCACTCGCATAGACAGCCAAGGTCTACCTTAATGTGACTCATGATGACTATATATACTAAACATCTAAAAAGTAAATATGGAGAAATCACCTATAGCAACCAATCAGATTCTAGCTGACATTCTCTAGTATGGAAAGTGAGAGCTAGTATCTGATTGGTTGCTATAAGTTACATCTACATTTTTCCTTTTAAAAAGTAAATCTATCCCATGATGTACTGTTAAGTCTGACTCAAGCACACAGATATTCCCAGAAGTACAGAAATCTGGATAGATGAACTAAGAGAGGGAATAGTTACATATGAACCTTTCCTAATTATTCTATACACAAACAATGGGTTAGTGTAGTAGATATAGAGAGGTCTTATTAGTTCTGGTGGGATATAGGAGATCTAGAGATAATTATATATTACTTTAGGAGAACTGCAAGAAATCTGGATCTAGAGATAATGATGTTACCATGGGAGCAGTAGTGCAGTTCTAGAAATAATTATTTGTCTTTGGGTTACAGTAGGTGATCGAGAGCACGATCTATTATCACTGGATCAACAGAAGTTATTGCAAGATTGTGGTTTATTAGCAATGGGTCACAATAAAAGACGGCATTAGAGAACAAGAAGGCATCAATAGTTGTTCTAGGGGAACAAGAGAGGGGTTTTGTTTTATTTCATCAATGGATAATCTTTAGCATAATGAGCCAGATCCTAAACAACGAGATGCTACGAGATGAATCGTAATAAGTGCTTAGGTCTGGATCTACCCCAATGTCTTTCCATCAGAAGAAAGGACCAGAAGATAGGGTCTAGCCCCATTTTACCTGAGGCTGGTGCGTTACATTCAAGGTAGAGTCCACAGTATGGAAGTTAGCATTGCATGTTGATCCACAATCATAAGTCTGCTGCACTGTAAGCAAGCTGTCAGAGGCTGACAGCTTAAAACAGCACTCGGCACTCCATGTATGCACTCATACATGCAACATATGGGGGTATGTTAACTTTGTGAAACAGAGCTTAAAGTAAAGGTGGAACCTATGATGTAGTCAGATGTTCAGCACTGGTGCATGGAGCCTTGTTTGAGATCTAGACGTGAGAAGATAGGCATCCGATTAATGGTACAGACCAGTCTCAAGATTTTGGGGCTGATTCAGAGTTTGGGAGTAACGGCAAAACAGGTGCAAGTGTACAGCTCAGCTAAACCATTTTGCAAAGTAAGGGATGATTATTAATGTTAGTTATTGTGCATGCAGGGAAAATACTTTACTTTTGCACAAACAGAACTGAGCTGAGAAACTTCACCTCTCAATTCTAACTCTGCTTCACAATTTCATTTAATTTGCCCCCCATCTGCAGTGCAGCATGGTATAGATCAGGTCTATGCTTGCACCTAAAAAAAGTTGTAAGTGCATCTCTTAATCAACCCTTTTGTGTTCAGCAATGGAATACAATGAATTGACTTAATTGACTGATTGATAATATACCCAGACAACAAAATTCTTTTTTTGTGTATACTTCATCTATATCACACACTAATGTGCTGGAGCTTCTGGAACAGATTCACACCTCAGAAGCTGCTGGACCACGCATGCGTAGTCATATAGACTATGCAATGTAAGTAGTGGTTACAGACGTAGATTCACTACCGGTTGCATTCTCCGGCAAGAAAATCTGATTTGCGAAATAGGGACATCCGAAAGTTCCTTTTTTTCCTATTTTGAATACTTAGCACTTTCTACTTTTTTTTCAGAATGGGTGAGTAGGCTGTTCGGTATACTTCACCCATTCTCCTTCGGAAATACCGCCGCTGACGATATCCCTCCGCCGCCGCTATCACTGGACCAAGGGACAGGTGAGTTACCTCACTGTGCTGGGTAGAGAAGGTTAGGGTCAGGCTGCAGGAGATGGAGGGTTAGGGTCAGGTGGCGGGAGATGGAGGGTTAGGGTCAGGCTGCAGGGGAGGGAGGGTTAGGGTCAGGCTGCAAATAAGGGAGGGTTAGGAACAAAACAGAAAATAATCATCAGTGTTGAGATTACCTCTTTGCTAGGGGTTTAGCGGAAACGATGGATAATTCCCCCAGACTAGAAATCTGGACCCCACATGGAGCCGTACATAGTACGGCGCTGCGGATACTGTTTGGAGCCTTATAAATAAATGGTAATAATATTGTATTGTGTAGCAGTAACTGGTGAGAAGTCTGCATTGTATTTAGGTCACTGGTGGTCTCTTTGAATTGTGTTTACAAGTTTAAGTGTGGGGGCCACTCCAAGCCAAATGAATGAAAAGATCTGTTTATAGTCAAAATAGCATTTAATACTGCAGCAGCAGCAACATTTCAAGACAGTGACCATTTCTTTAGGCTACTGTCACAGTATTAAAAACTGATTCTAACTGCCCAGACATAACTACAAATATAGGGCCAGATCCACAATTAATAAAGTCAGGGGACATACAAGCCAACAAGTAACACTGGTGCATGCACATGCTAGATGCGCCAATATAGATCTCAGGGCGTACTGAACTATGGCCCAGATCCAGAACAACGCTTCTGTGCGATTGTACGCCTGGCAGACACGTAAAATTGCGCATGCGCACAACAGATGATACGCTACGTAACATAACGTAACTAAGAGCGTATTGGCAATTCACGTATTAGGTGCGTAAATTCCTACGTGTGGGCGTGCCAATTTTATGTGAGACAAAAGTACGTCTAAATTACACAATGTCGGCGGGGGTTTGCATTTAAAGTGTACAGTATGGGCGTGCTTAGCTGCGTAAGTCCGTGTTGCCCATCTGTACATGTGTGGACGATAGCGATTACATGGCCAAAAGTTAAGGTAGGGTTTGAAAAGCAGAAATTGGTCAAAGTACATACATTCAAGGGGTGTGCCTAGGGGAGTGTATAGAAGGTACGCACGCGTAAATACGCTACGCTAGTAAACGGATTGCAAGCGGAGTTCTGGATCTAACCCTATGATCCTTACGCCTGGAGGTCAATCCGACAGGGCGGCCAGACACATCTGCCCAGCTAAACTCCATAAGGTATGTGTGTGTGGGGGGAATTAAATTTTACAGTGGGCTGAGCTTAATTGTTCTCTGCAGATCAGTGGTTGTACAAACCAGTGATCCACTTAAGGTAGGGTTATGGCAGTGGGCTGAACCTAAGTTTTCTCTGCAGATCAGTGTAAGTGTTGCACGCATCACACGAGAGAGATGGGAGTGACCGGGGAGTTCACTCCCCTCTTCCGTGCAGACTCCAGACCTCCGTGCATACATAAAACACACAGAGGTCTGAATCTGGTCTGATATATGGATATTGGACTGGATACAGACTTAAGTGCTTGAAATTAGTTACTCCTGGGTTAAACCATGTTGATTGCAGGGGAGTCCTATTTCATCTGTTGCAAACAGTATTAGAGTTGAGAGGTGATGTTTCCTATCCCAAGTCTAAATAACAGTGTGATAGTAAAGCTGGTCAGTATCTGTGTGCAGTAAGCAATTCAAAGATATATCCCTGCATGCAAAGAATACAATTACCTTGACTCCCCCTGCAATCACCATGGTTTAGCCCAGGAGTAACTCATTTCAAGCACTTACTTAAGTCTGGATCCAGCCCTAGGTGCGTAATAGAAAACGTATGTAAGGGCTTAACCGCTGTCAGAGGCTGTTCCGCATTGGAACACAGCATCTGTTGTGATACGTTCCAATGCCGTAAGCAGCCCATGCACATGCGTAATAACAACGAGCAGGGTACATATGCATATTCCTCATGTGTAAGTACCCTCTCCTTGTTAATTCAGGAGCTTGTCCATTATTTGCAAAGTAAAGGGGCCCCCAATGGTCTCAGCAGGTATTCCAGATCCTTTGATTTAGTATTTGTTCTATTCATATGTTTTTCTAAACTACAGGCATCTTCTGAGGGCCTCATTGTCCATCAGCAGTGCTTGGCCAAGCCAGGGACAGGCCTAACATCATGGTCTTCAGCCTCAGCTGCTACATAGTACAGTGGTCCTTATCTCTAGTAATCCAACAGCTACATACAGTCTGGCCATTAGGAACAGGTCCTGCCAGTTTTTAACCCTTATGGCTAGCTCCCAGGAATGTTCAGCATGAACAGACCTGCCCGGGTGCTCGGCCACCCCCCACCCCCTCCCCTCCTTACATTTCTACCTCCCAGGGCATTGTGACTGGCAGGAACACAAGATGTGTGGTCACCGGGGCCTGCCCCAACATGTCCCTTGTGTCACCGCTTGCATTCCTACACACAGGCTTAACTGTTCGATGGCTGTGACGATTTACAGGGTAAACATACCTGCACGTTAAAAGGGATATATAAATCTATGCAGGTGTCTGAGTGGAGAAAGTCATAAGCCTTATTAACAAAAGAAGAAGACAATACACTGATTCTAGAATATTTTATTATTTTACAACACCTTTCTCATAAATAGAAAATATTCAAAGGATTTCACAATGACTGGGTGAAGCTAAATGCAACTGAAGAAGAGTAAATGGAAAGGTCATCCATACACACACACACACTAACAAACACAGAGGGACCAGTCTACTGTGAATAATTTTATTAAAAGCCGCATCACCACCTCAGCTGCAAATCAGTGTCTCTTTATATTGGCAGAGGAAGGGGGAGGTCCAACCTCTCTAAGTCTAGTTCTGATTGGTTCTCCCACTGGTGCATAAATTAATCATATGTCTGGAGAGAGGTTACTGTACTTAAACTGTTTTAGACCTGTGTAAATAAATGTATTGTGAAGAAGTTGAGAGTATTAAATAATAAACAGAACTGTTATATTTCTCTATGTTCTGTTACTGGAACTGTTATCTATCTGTTCCCCTGTGATGCCATATTAAAAGCCGCATCACCACCTCAGCTGCAAATCAGTGTCTCTTTATATTGGCAGAGGAAGGGGGAGGTCCAACCTCTCTAAGTCTAGTTCTGATTGGTTCTCCCACTGGTGCATAAATTAATCATATGTCTGGAGAGAAGTTACTGTACTTAAACTGTTTTAGACCTGTGTAAATAAATGTCTTGTGAAGAAGTTGAGAGCATTAAATAATATTTCTCTATGTTCTGTTACTGGAACTGTTATCTATCTGTTCTCCTGTGATGCCATGCCTACACAGAGAATGAGAGCTGGCTAAAGAGAGCCACAGGGCCTCTTATTGCTTTACAGCCATTCTTTTAGCAGGAACGTCCGTCTTTACATCTTGCAGGAAGGCAAGTGCCAGAAAACCATTATTAAGGCCGTACATGACAGACATAAGAAAGCATAACAGAAACGTTTATGGGGTAGGTTTATCAAACACCTTTACATTTCTTTACAGAGAACATTTAAAGTGTTGCCCACAGTAACCAATCAGACTCTAGTTATGTTCTGGGATGTACTGGGTAAATTACAGCTAGAATCTGATTGGCTGCTATGGGCAGGTAGGTATGTAGACTGTGCAGGGCTAAAAGTCCAAACTGGGAATCAGAACAACAAAGAAGGGCAGACCCTCCAACATGACCCATTCCATTAGGTATAATTGAATCCACTCCTGAGCTTCCAACTGTCACTCACCTGGTTTAAATGAATTAACTGATAGTTTTTTTTTTTAAATATTTTCCTCTTCAACAAAGGTGGTTACCATAGTAACTGACAGTTGGAAACTAAGGAGCTGAGTTTTTTGTACCTAATGGAATGGGTCATGTTGGAGGGTATGGAAGGGTGGATGCAAAAATATACATTAAAGAGATTGTAGTTTCGCTCAACGAATATTACTGTCAACCTCCATGCACTGTTTTCCAGCATAAATGAATAAAGAGTAATGCAGTTAGTATTGGTCAGTATTATTTTAAGAATGTGCTAATCTATAATTAAGCTGGGTACACAGTGACACTAGTTCCGATACGATTTAATAAAAACAAAAAAAACTAAACAAAAAGGCTTTCTTCAGGCCCGATAAGCATGCCAATTCATACATAAACACTATCGGCAGCTCACGGTGGGTTCTCTTTTGTTTATTTGTCGTCGTCCCCCTCATTTGTTTTGCAGAGATAGGGACGTATGATGTCTGATTGCTAAAATTAGAATGTTTAAAACACACAATCAATGTCTTGTACTCTGGAACATTTGCTCCATATATTATAAACATTTGTTTATTTGGGACGATAATTAGGTAAAAAAAAAAAAAAAAGTGTCTGTGTGTACCCAGCTTTAGCCAGATAATGGTGAATATGCCTTTTGATATAGAAAGTCTTATTCACAGGTTCGATTTCTTGAATTGCTTAATTAAGTTTGGGAATATGGATTGTATGATGCCACTAATAAATTGGTAACACTGTTAGTGGTTGTCTATATATTAGTTTTATTACTGTTTTGTAACGGAATAAAAGCATCGTATGCAATGTTCTGTCAAATCCCTTTACAATGCCCTTTCAGGAAAAAATAAACGTCATCATTATCCAACACCTCCTGGGCAATAACAGCCAACATTCATACATTTATATATTTTATACAATAGACAGTATGTATAGATCTACAAGTGTATACATATTGTACAAACACACATGAACAAGAAGTGCAAACGGAGTCCATAGTAACTGAGTGGAAAGAGAAATCAAGTGGGTCACGTGTGATTAAATGTACATTACAGTAAAAAGCAAGATCCTATGGAATCTGACATAAACTAAGACTTGATGCGAGTAGAGAGCTAAACCAGTACAAATGAGATTGCATCCTATCAAAGCACTCGGTTTGAATTACATCATTGGTTCCAAGTAACTTAATAGGCTCATTAACAATGGTTTAACTCAACATGGCTCCCTCAGCTGATTGCAGGCAACCGGCACACAGTAGGAGCACGCTATCTGACCACAAATCGGATAACTCCTAAAGGTGTTAACATATATTACAAGAAGCCATATATTAGCTGAAACAAATTATAAAAAAAAAAAAAAAAGTAAAAGAAAGTCCTGGTGTACACACCCCACAATATCACCTTGACGCACACTGTATACCAGGAGTGGTTACCAGCGTTGTACAGGAATGTTGGTCACACCATGCACTGCATAACTTAGGGAAGACACTGGAGAGCGAAGGAAAGGCAATTCTGTCCTCTACATAGCAGAGGCCTCATAAACTGCTGCATAGTATAGTGACCCTCACTGTAAGCCTGGGACAACAGTTGTTGCTATTTCTCACCCCTAACAATCAGGTAGGAGAAAACCACCTGCTGCAACCTTCCTCTGACAGCTTTGCTGAAACACACAGACTCCAATATAAACGCATTTTTAAAGAAGAAGAAGAAGAAGAAATTATATGCATTTCAGAAGAGCGCATGCTGCTTCACGCTACAAACTAGGACAGAATGAGGGCTGCTTCCTGTGTCACTGGAGAGAAGGGGATCTTCTGTATAAAAAAAGGTTTACTGAGGGACCAGGGGTTAGGCAGCAGCCAGACATAACGGAAACCGTAGAGGAAGATCCAGCTTTAGGTTCCTGTGAATACACTTTGCACACAGGTGCAAAGCAGATCTTGGTATGCTGCGAGACATGATGGAACGAGAGACCCTGTATCCTATAGGTGGAAGCCGTGTGATAGTGTCGCTCTTGTAGGATGAGCAATCAGTGTCCTGTCAGAGAGGTCAGCGCAGAGTGTGATGTCCTGAAGACTGTAGCTCAGAACTGTAACGGGAAACAAAGAAGAGAAGAGACTTATACGATGAGGGGTAAGTGCCATGATTCGGGCAACAGGCACAGAGGGCAAAAAGAAAAATCACATGACAGACAAGTTTAAACGAGTGCAGATTTCAAGCTGTACCTGGGTCACATGGTGCGACTGTACTCAATGCCACTCTTAGCTGAGATGCCAGACCATGGTAGTAGACTGCGGAGCAGGGTGTGAGCCTGGCGGTAGATCCTCTGGGGGAGTGAACAAGGGCTGAGGCCAGCCAGTGTAGACCCCAGGTGCTGCAGGTAGTCCGTGAATAGTGGTTAAGGGAAACATGAGCCATCTCCATTCACAGGTTTAAAACCAGAGAACTGTATATATTTATTACCTAAAAGAAAACCCCAATAACTGCAGAAACACCATTTCTATGTCATCCCCTTTATAAGTGTCTGAACACTGCAAAGAAACCATTTTGTGGGTGTCAATGTTATAAGAACTAGGGATATTGGATAAGGACGTATTAAGATAGACGGTCGACCTCACTAAGGTGCAGGGATGGCCAAACTTGGTCTTTGTGATCTACCAAAGGACCATGTATTCCAGGGGCCAGATTTGCTAAGCTGTGGGGTTTGGATAGGTTTAGATGTTGCCCATAGCAACCATTTAGATTCTAGCTCTCACTTTCCTATTACATACTAGAGAATGTCAGCTAGAATCTCATTGGTTGCTATAGGCAACATCTCTACTTTTCCAAACTCGCAGCTTAGTAAATCTGGCCCCAGGTCTCCTCAGAAATCCACAGATGAGAAATACTGTAGCATACATGGATCTTTAACATTGTCGCCACACCAATGATTCTACAAGGATACCTGGAACACATGGCCTGTTGGTAGATCACAAGGCTTGAGTTTGACAATCCCAGAATCAAAAGGCTTGAACGATGAAATTACCATCCATTATAACCTTCTCAGAATGGCTACAGTCATTTGTTTGGTAATGACCCTGTTAGAAACACAAAAGTACAAAAAATTAAATTACAAAAAAATTAAAATGAAGGGCTAAATTGATTTGATAGAATAAAGCCCCCTGCTCCAGTACAGACATCTAAGATTTTTGCTCCCTACAGATGTGGTGTAGCCAAAATCTTGTTACTTAACGTGAACAGTCCTTATGCCCAAATTACAGGGACAGCAAATCACATTAGTCGTGGATCTGAAAATGAGGTTTTCACCATTCAAACTTTATGAATTTACACTGTATTTTAGGATGAAGGTGTGTGCTTCAATAGTTCCTCCAAGCGTTTGAGCAAGTGCAAATTCTAGATGATGTTTATTATTACCTTACTGTATACCCTGCGGGTGCTTTCTCTTGCATGTCAAATGGCTGCCTTCACTTTAAATTGGTGATAAATATACAGATAATGACCAACTTTGAATCATATTACAGACAACTGCTGAATACTTAAATGTATAAATAACCAGCAGTTGTGAGAGGTGCCCAGTAAAGGATATATCACTGTCCAGGGCGGGTGCCCGCCGTTGAGGTATAAGACATAGGTGTAGGCATCTTGCAGCACCCCGCGGATGGAGTAGTAATACGGAAGATAGTGGTGCTGATAGAAGTGGCGGTTCTCGTAGAAGCGAATGGCGCTGCTGTTGGTGGTCAAAACGTGCAGGTACAGTGCTTTGCAGAGGTCCTGGGCAGTGCTGGAGATGTGACTTTTCAAACTTTCCAGCAGCAGGGAACCTGAGAAGAGAGCTACAAGTCAAGGCAACGGCTCATACAAATTCTACAACCTTTTCTCTGGGTACCAGTTACCCACTAAGGTGGAACCAGGTAAAGTACCACTTTACAGATCATGCAAACACATTATATTAGTATGACTGCTACCTCCTGACAAGCTTGTCCAGTTGCCCTGAGGATCACCAGACAGTGGTCCGAGTACCACCAGTGCTGGTTGAGAACCCCTGGTCTATAACATTGCTGGACACAGCTTATTACAATGAAAGATTATCCTGGACCGATTGGATTGTCATCACCGGCAAGACATTTTCATTGGCTTCATTGCAAGGCTTCACAGAGTCGTTATAAAATATAGAACTATAGTTCCTGTACTTATCTCACATAATATATTCTCTTTTTACATCAGCGTGGTGTAAACTGCAGGTCATTTATACATAGTGATAGACTAAATAAAAACGGGTCCATGAAAAACGTTAACATCAAAGAAAATAGCAGGTATCTTGGTTATACTGCATTAGGCTGGGTACATACTGGAATGTTCCGACCACATGATAACATTTTACCAGTGTGTACTCTATACCACAATGCTGCAGAATTGTGTGAAACAGGACTGTATTGTGTTATTGGATTCTTCAAAGCTTTATTTATTCATTGAACAGGTTTCATATAATCCCATTACATTGTGCTTTACAATTTTAACAATAATTATAACAAGATGGGTGGTAATGCTGTCCAGGCCTTCATTTCAACAATTCCTCTTGCTCAATCACTAGAACAAGACAGTGTGGTATCATTTGGATTCCTCTTGCTCTTCCTGCAGTAGTGCCCCCTTTGTGGGTGTGCATATCAGTGCAGCAGTGAGTTATGGGAACAGTTAAGACACAGGCGCAGTGGCACATTGTGACAGTATGTAAAGGCGTCTTGTTTGCCTAATCGTCCTTTTTAATCACATCATTAGAACACACCAGTGCGTACCCAGTTCTACAAATATCAGTAAAGGGGTCAATTGTATGAACTAGAGCTTATAAAACTCAGGTAAATAAAAAGCATACAAATTACACAATACTGCAATACTCCATACAGATGAACTCCCATCTAACATACACAATCACATGACATCTGCAATAATAGTCCTGCCAGTAGTAGAAGGACAAGAGTGCCTAATACCCCTTTCAGATTACCACTAAAAACCTGCGTATTTGGCCAAAAAAACAGCAACCCAGTATTTTGGTGGTGATGTGAAGACCCTGGTCCCTGGTCTAATAACCATGGGAAAAAAGAAGGGTTTTTCCCGTGTCGGACCCCGGTAAGCAGCAATGTGAAAGGTGCAGACCTAGGTTTGTCAACACGGGTCTCACCAAACAGACCCTATTGGTGGGATTTATTACTGTTGCTATGCAATAGTAAACACAACCCTCCCCCAGGAGGCGCATGCAGTTCCTTCTCAATGTCAGGGCAGACCCGGGACCCAGAATTTCCCGGGTCTACCCCGCTGGATATAGAAGGGGTTTTTATCAATAACCCAGCAAATCACCTGGCAATAACCCGGGTTATTGCCAGGGCTGTAATCTGAAAGCGGTATAAGTGTCTGGACTCACTACTGGTTAGTCCTTACACTTGTTTACTTAGTCTTTTCACAGTTGCTGTATAAAGCAGAAGTGCGTATCGCACAGTGACCCAGTGCACATTGTCACATTGCATCATCAGTGTTTTTTATGCTTATGATCGCAAACTTATAATTACTGCTATTTAGCATCATGCCTATATAGCTAGCTGTTTCTCCCAGCTTGTACCATATACACATTGCCAGAGTCTGTGCATATAACATTGTGCTGGAAATTTTTGCAGATAAAGTTATTTTGAACTTTTAGCCCTTACCAATGCCCTGTTTTCGGAATTCCTTCACCACACCCAGACTCAGGATGTATGCCACTTGTGTGTCGCTGGAGAAACTGGATGCCAAGATGTCCCCATCCTAAAACAGAAACACATAACTCATCCAAGTCCTGTGCTCCTAGAATGACAGCCAATTACTGAGGGTAATGCAGCTACTCGCCTCCTTGTGCACTTTGGTCCTGCTCTTTATTTCTGCCACAATCATGCCCACTATCTGCCCATGGTACGTGGCTGCCAGGGAGAAGAATTTCTTGTTTGATGTGATGTCTCTGTACCAGGAATCTGGGTACCTGTGATTACACATCATCAAGGACACAAATGATTTTGTGGATGTGGAATATTGCCACAATGCAACTCACATAAAGGATATGAAGGATAGGACTTACTCGATGGGGAACCAGTCGGCACATAGCTCCTTCACAGTGTCTATGTCATCATGGCAAAGGAAACGCAGAACAGTGTCAGCGTGAGCAGGGGGGTGCTCTTCCTCGCTCATTCACACCTGTCACAAAGACAGAGATAAGAGAGGGGAGGGGGGGGGACGAAGACAAACAATTCATGCTTAAAGCAAATAAAGAAACTGTATCTGCAATAACCATAGCTAAAGCTGGCCACACAACACATGAAATGATATCATCTGATACAATGGGCCCAGCTATAAGAGTGCTATGAAACTACTAGTCCCAGCATGCTTTGCCATGTATCAGCTATGCTCATGCAGTCAAAGCATGCTGGGACTTGTAGTTAGACAGCATCGGAAGTCATAGGTTGGCCAAGCCTAATATAGTGTAGTTTAAACTAACCTAATATAGTTTAGTTTAATAATATATTTTGCAACGTTAAATACATCCTGGAGCAGATACATAATATTATACATACACACTGTGCCCAAGGAAGACACCAAACTTCTGTAGTTTAGTCAATTGTAATACAGTTATATATAATACCTGTATCCTGAGCCAAGTAAAACTAACCACAGCAAAGGTGAACACAGGATCAAACTTCTAAAGGCCAGACAATTGTAGCATCTTGTATACCAACCAACCAGCAAAGAGTAACCTGCTTGTTTACAAACACTGACACACATGCCTTGTACTGCACATCCAAACACAGTCTCCTATAGTCTGACCACATTCCCTGTATCTCACACCACCACAGATATGGTTAAACATAGACTATGTAGCCAAACATACCATGAAGTTAGAAAAGCCACAAAATTATATATATATATAT
>WWET01000132.1:28332-38697 GCA_011038615.1 Limnodynastes dumerilii | reverse complement strand
TGACTAACGTAAATTTGGCACGCCCACACGTAAGTATTTACGTGAGACATACGTGAATCACCCATACGTCCAAAATTACGCTACGTGTATGTGCGTATTTTCTATGGTGCGCATGCGCAGTGCGTTCAAATCTGCGAATTTACGTCTCCGCCACGCGTAAAATCGCGGAAAAGCGTAGTTCTAGATCTGCCCCATTGTGATAGTATATATAAGGACAAGGGGCCGTGTTCAGACAACCGTTTTTTTTATGTATGCAATTATACGCATGGCCGGAGCAAGGAAACACCCACCAACAACCCCGACACTCCCCTCGTACGTGTACTTACGTGCGTATATGTGCTCCATCTGTGCGATTCTTTCCATGCGTTCATTTAAATGCCTCCCTCCACCCACTTTTATGTAAATTTTCCCAAGCGTTGGATTTCCCTGCGTATGTCCCCAAGTGCGATTCACATGTACGTCTGTTAGGCGCTGATGTGTGTATAGTCTACGTAAAGTACGTAAATAAAGTTACTACACATGCGCAGTTGATCTGATCCTACGCATGCATCTCCCCCCCAAAAACAGATCTCTGAATACGGGCCTAGGCCTTATCTGTGTGGAGTTTACATGTTCTCCCCGTGTCTGCGTGAGATTCCTCCGGGTGCTCATAATAATATGATTGAACAATATACGCTGTTTCTTCTTATATTACCAGAACTCAGTGCACTCACATTGGCTGCTTTTACTATAGTCGCTCTGTTGTATCGCTGCACTCTATTCAGCATATACATATTCACTACAGTTGCATCCAGTGTGGATTCTGTAGCTTTGCATTAGCTCACATTCCTCTGCACTCTTATTAGCTCTATTGATTTCAGTGCCATTGATAATGACCAACTGTGGAATTCCAGGTGTGTGTTCCCAATGTACCTTATAATATCTTCCTAGCACACTACAAACCTCGGGCTTCTCTAAAAGAAGTATTGCTCTCTACTGAGTGAGTATTATTACAAAGTTGAACTGCATTTCTTTAATGTCATTTTGTATAAATGAGTGTGATGCTTGTAATGAGCTGAAATTGATCTTTTAGTAAATGGACTGCATTTGTATATGGAAAAGGGTCGGCATAAGACTCTGGTTGGATTAGTTCATACTTTTTAGTATTAGAATAGAGACATTATTCACTCGGTTATGGTGGAGAATGTTTTAGTTAAAGGATGGGGACAGTGTTGTAGTCATTGGTGTTAGAAAACTGTAACCAGTACAGAACTAGAGGGACCAATCCTGGGTCTAATTGTCTTTTTTTTTTAACTACTCTAAATCAAACGGGCTGACATCCAACAACCCGTGGCTACCATAAGTGATCCATATGAAATGCATGGAAATTCACGGTTGTCTGCAGTGGCATAGATTAATTAAAATTGGCTACATGAAAGATTAATGCTGGTGCTCCCCCGGACCACAAAACACACACACACTTCACTTTCTTCTTTCTTGCAGGCTGCTCCTTAAGGCGATTGTGCACAGTCTGACTAAGAGATTGACGTCAGATCTCCTTATTATCAAATGGATGCAGGGAGCCCAGGGTTCCAATGCAATGATTGGAAGCCGCAGGGAGAGAGGCAGATCCTGAGCACCCTGCATCACCGATCCATAGCAGCCAGTGACACTCATACTTGCTAATAATGGGCCGGATTCAGAGATGCGTGTGTCTAAAGTACGCAAATATATGCGTGCATGTAACAAGGCAACTCCCATGACACTTCCCTAGAATGGACAGGTTTTTGGTGACTTAACGCACCCTTAACTGTGTGTGTGTGTACTTACGTGCGTATGTTACTTCCGTACGTGCATACATGTCTAAACGCGCCCTCAAAAGCTCATTTAAATGCCCCCCCCTGTCAACTTCACGTAACTTCACACGTAGGAATCAACCTCAGTGATGTGATGTGGAAGTGCTAACCACTTGAGCCGTTATAATGGCCACATACAGCTCTGAGCATGTGTGGTGTATAAATTGTCCACTTGTTATTTCCAAAAACAGGTTACAACTACTCAAATAATGATAAAACTTTCAGGAACAGCTTGGTGTCCGCAGGTGGAAGGAACTGAAGAGAATGGGGATTATTAAAGTCAAAGCTGCTCTCTCACAGGTATCAAAGCTGACTGTCAATATAACGCAGCAGTTGTCATCTTTGGGTGTATTAGGAGTTGAGTCTGATGTGATGTGTTTACAGGGACAGTGTGACGTCATTTGGTAACATCTGCTCATTCAGGTTCATTGTTTTGCTTTGTAGGTGTGACTGGAACCTGTGGTTGTCACAGTATGGGGATTGTTACAGTCATTAGCCATGATTAACAACTGAATACTGTGGTTGAACCTTGTTTTGGTCTGTAGTAATTACCTCTTTCCGTCATGTGTATTGATGTACTCCCACAGGTATGATAAGTACAGGGAAGTAGGAGTGAACATTGTGCCCGGATTATAATAATACTTAAGCAGGACTTGCTCTTGGGTTATGTTTACCTGCGGGTATTTCTTACAAGCCTCATTAAGAAATGTAAATATATGCTTTATATGTATTATATACTTGTATATGCATATATTGTGGCATGATAGCATATTAATTAGCAGTAATGGCTCAGCTGTGGGGTAATAGGTCCTATTCTGAATTAGGTAATGTAAGATGAGAGTGATGTCAGCGATTCTGTATTGTCTGTAAATTCTGTATAACAATCATCTTTGTTTGTTATAAATCTTATGTCCCTGATGTTGTGTTGTTTTTTTTATTTGCTTGTTTGTGAATTGTGAAGGTCACAGACAGAGATGCTAATAGCAACTTCTTAGATCCCCCTCCATAGATGCTTATTCAGCCTTTACAACAAGGCGGGGAACCCCTTGGAATCAGGGGGCGGGGGGGAGGGGAAAGGGGGGTTTGGATGCAGAACTCCACAGCCACAGTGGTAGTGCATAACGGATTGAAGTGCTATCCTAAGTCTGAGAGGGAGTGGTCTCCCGTCACACGTAAGGGACTTCCAAACCCAGAACCCTGCATTAAAATTTACACACAGGCCCCATGGAAAATGGGTCCGGTGCATAAATAAAGGCTTAACCAAGCCCGTACTGTAAGATTGCACCTCCCACTATGTGTTCATGCATAGGCCTACAGCACAGAAGCCTGGATCCTGATTATCCAGATCCATACTGGAAGCATTATGTGTGTGTCTGGGCTGTGTGGAAAACACCCACATTTCTTCATTCTGGATCCGGTCCAGGGGTTCTAGTACTTTACCCTCCTTCCCTATCTCTCAGCAGCCCTTGTCACTGGTTACTGTTCTATACTTTAAGCACTGTGTACATTGCATTGCCTGGGATCTATGCCAGCTCTGACTGATTAATAGGTGTTTCAACCCCACCTACAGGAGTCATGATAGGACTTGAGCCAATACTGTTGTCACTGTTACTGTGTGTTGTGACATACAAATATTTAGGTTTTCTACATATAATGTATTTCACAAGACAAGCTAGAGAATAGCGTTATCCATCCATGTTTATGATCAGAGCTGCTACCAGGTCTCTAGTTTTGGCCTTTACCTCTACCACCCTACCCCTTAATTACTGCCATCATAGCCCTCCTGCCCCATGGCAGAGCTGCCACATTGTGCCAAGCATGTATTTGTACAATGTATCTGTGCCCATTAGACGGCTGCCTAATCTTGTGTAGTGGCAGCACCAGTCCTGTTTATGGTCATTCATACTGTATATATGTTAAGTGAATATGTCTAAGAGATTGTTTCCACTTTTTATTTGTGATTGTCCCGCCCAATCCCTATTAATACCAGGATTCACAGTATTGGTAGACAGGGGACGGAGCTTTGCTGTGATTTGCATGAAATTTTTGCCTCAAGCTCATTGCAGGAAATTTGCCAGCTATCCCGGGATACAAGCCTGAATTTCTAGAGTCTGTCGGATCTTCCGGGAGAGGCAGCAACCATGATTTACCCAGATAGAGCAAGGTGGAATATATCAAAAGAAGACTTGTATCAGAACATGAGGACATTCATTTAAACTAGAGGGTGGCACATTTAAAGAAAATGGGCCTGATCCAGAACAACGCTTCGAAGCGAATTTACGCATGGCGGAGACGTAAAATCGCTGTTTAGAACACACTGCGCATGCGCACCAAAGAAAATACGCACATTAACGTAGCGTAATTGTGAACGTATGGGCCATTCATGTATGTGTCACGTAAATACTTACGTGTGGGCGTGCCAATTTTTACGTTACTCCAAAATATGTCTGAAATACGTGAAGTAGGCGGGGGG
The DNA here is from genome assembly GCA_011038615.1 of Limnodynastes dumerilii. Classification (NCBI taxonomy): domain Eukaryota; kingdom Metazoa; phylum Chordata; class Amphibia; order Anura; family Limnodynastidae; genus Limnodynastes; species Limnodynastes dumerilii. Next base: position 34,389 of record WWET01000132.1, on the reverse strand, counting down.
TGGTATTTAAAGTGTACAGTATGGGCGTGCTTAGCTGCGTAAATTCGTTCAACCCATACGTGCGCGTGCGTATGACAGCGGTTACGTTGAAAAAAGTTAAGGTAGGGTTTGGAAAGCGTATCTTGACAAAATACGTCCGTGCAAGGGGTGTGCCGAGGGGAGTAAACGTACGGCACACGTAGTTCTGGATCTACCCCAAATGTGATGAAAAGTTCACTGAAAGTTGATAAGTTGTGTAAGCTGTGTATGTTTAAGAAAGGATATACTGCGCATGCGTAGTAACTTAATATACACAAGTTACGTAGGACTTAAGAATGGGACGGCTCTGAATCAACATAACGAACCTATTTCCTCAAGGTGCCTTAAGAATGAAGGGGCGTGCCGGGAAAACTAAAGAATGGAGATAAGAAGATTGGGTGGAGGAAATCTGAGTGAGGTTGGTGTGCATCTGCACGCACCTAACTCACTCTTAAGTGTGAATCAGGCCCTTTTTTGCATATAATTAAGAACCTAAAAAATACAGTCCATAGTCTCCTAACTAATGGGGTAGAGGTACACAATAAAACAATGTACACATGTTTGGGATCATAAGGATATATAAGGATAGGTTACATTTTAAATAAAATTGATGGTCGAATAGCATCTTTACGTGAATTATTAGCTTTATTTTTATTAATGGGGTAGACTGAATGGGCCAAATAGCTCTTATTTGCCGTCACATTCTATGCTTCTGTGTAATTGAGTTTAATAAGATATTGCAATATTGGGAGGAGCAGCATCTCTGAGACACATGGTTGTATGGGAGGATCTGTATTATATAACCTGTTCTTGAAAGATTATCATTAAACTTCTTAGAATACTATTACACAGTGTCAGGCTAGCACCACAGAGATACAGAGCGGCTACGAGACTCACCTTCATCCTCCAGTGAGTATGTCATCATGAGAGGTTCAGATTTATTATTCTTTAAGTCATTTTACAGAAATGTGCTTATACTTTATTTTCTTACACCTATAACTATAATGGTTTGTATCATGCCAAAGTGTCTTCATTTTTATTTTTTTTACAGTATATTTCTTTTCTCTCCTTCAAGTACTCACATAACAAGCACCATCTCACCATAAATCACTGGTAATCCTTCTTATTTAGCACCATCTCACCATATATCACCGTTACTCCTTCTTACCTAGTACCACCTCACCATATATCACCGTTACTCCTTCTTATCTAGCACCATCTCACCATATATCACCGTTACTCCTTGTTATCTACTACCATCTCACCATATATCACCGTTATTCCTTCTTATCTACTACCATCTCACCATATATCACCGTTACTCCTTCTTATCTAGAACCATCTCACCATATATCACCGTTACTCCTTCTTACCTAGTACCACCTCACCATATATCACCGTTACTCCTTCTTATCTAGTACCATCTTACCATATATCACCGTTACTCCTTCATATCTAGCACCACCTCGCCATAAATCAATGGTAATCCTTCTTTTTCTACTAACACCTCACCATATATTACTGTTACTCCTTCTTATCTACTACCATCTCACCATATATCAGTTGTAATCCTTCTTATCTACTACCACCTCACCATATATCACAGTTACTCCTTCTTATCTAGTACCACCTCACCATATATCACCGTTACTCTTTCTTACCTAGTACCACCTCACTATATATCACCGTTACTCCTTCTTATCTACTACCACCTCACCATATATCACTGTTACTCCTTGTTATCTAGTACCTCACAATATATCACCGTTACTCTTTCTTATCTAGTACCACCTCACCATATATCACTGTTACTCCTTCTTATCTAGTACCACCTAACTATATATCACTTCTTCTCAGTTATATAAAGTGATGTACTAGATGAGGAATAACAGTAATATGAAGTGAGGTGGTAATAGATGAAAAGGAGTAACATAATATAAAGTGTGGTGGTACTGTTATCTCCTTGTCATATTGTACCATCATACTTTATATAATTGTTACTTCTTATCTAGTACCATCCTTGCTTTATATTACTGTTTGTGCTTCTCACCTAGTACCATCTAAGTTCATCTCATTACTTCTCAACCAGTACTTTTGCACTTCCTAAAACTGGCACATCTGATAGGGATATAGATGAATTATGTGAAGCTAGTAACTAGGAGTTTCCAAGTACTAAAAAAAAAACAATCTGTTTGGGTCCAATCTAACATTACTACAATCTCTCTCTTCTACTTAGTGCAGTCTTTGTATCACTATTGTACACCATTCCCTGTATCTAGTATTTGTTGTATTAAATTACTAGCACGTATACTCTTCTAGAACAATTGTGATGAAATTATTATTGCAGAATATTTAAATGACTACATCTAAAAACTTGAATTTCCTGCATAGAGAAGATTCATTCTTCAAAGCATACACAGCCAAGGATAATGACAAGGAAGATTCCCATAATGTGAATGTTCTCTTCAGTGTCAACATTTACATCATTGACATTTCGTCTAGGTTACAACTACCTAAAAGTTCTTGTCAATGTATCTCTTCCCTAGGTGCTCTTAGCATTCATGTGGGTGTATGTAGATTACTATGTAAATACTTCCTATATGAATCAGGTACAGTAACTGCCAATATTTCCTGTTCTGCAGTATACATGTATCTGTATGAACACAGAAATCAGAGTTTGCAGGAATAATGACTAGGAAATTGACACAGTGTTTTAGACGAAAGTGTTGTTCTAAGGAATATCAAGAACACAGCAGTTTTTAAATCATTTCAATATTCTAATGCAGATTTAAAATTCTGGCGCTGATCCAGTGTTAGAAGTCACTGCACAAAGAGGCGCAAAACTGCCTCTAGACATACCATGTTGCAATGTCAGGGTGCACGTTAAGTACATTGAGCTGGATCCAGACTTAAGTAATTCCCCTTTCACATCACCACCCCGGCAATATCCCGGGTTCACAGACCCGGGATATTGTTGGGGCAGCAGAGGATCCTAGGGTCACAGACCCCGTTTCACACTGCAGGGCAGACCCGGGAAATTCAGAGACCCGGGTCTGCCCTGTCATCTTCAGACAGAGTAATTTGTTTACCATTGCTCTGGCAACACTTGTTGCACCAATCAAGTGCGTTAGGTGCTACCTGGGTTGAAAAACCCGGGTAGCACCTTTCACACTGCACCCCTAACCACTTGTTGCGAGGGCAACAGTAAAAAAATTGCACCGATCAAGTGCGTTAGGTGCTACCCGGGTTGAAAAACCCGGGTAGCACCTTTCACACTGCACCCCTACCCGTGTCGGGTCTTCTGACACGGTTCCATCGGAAGTACCCCTTTCACATCTCCACGAAATACCCAGGATTTTGCAGAGACCCGGGTTTTTGCCAAAAATAAGTGCTTGGTATAAGTGCTTGAAATTAGTTCCTGCTGGGCTAAACCATGTTGATTTCAGGGGAGTCATATTTCATCTGTTGCAAACAGTATTAGAGTTGAGAGGTGATGTTTCCTATCAAAAGTCAAAATAACAGTGTGATAGTAAAGCTGGTCAGTATCTGTGTGCAGTAAGCAATTTAAAGATATATCCCTGCATGCAAAGAGTACAATTAACTTGATTCCCCTGCAATCAACATGGTTTATCCCATTTCAAGCACTTACTTAAGTCTGGATCCAGCCCATTTTTGGTGGTTTGGCATATACTACTTAGTTCTGTTTAGAGTTCAGTTACAAATCATCACATCTCAACTCACACTGTTTGAACATTTTTAAATTAGCTTCCATCAAGTGAGATTTGTATGTAGCTTGTGTACAATATTTAAAAAGACACAAACTTGACACAAACTTTCTTGGGATACTTGTGCCTCACAGCATTTAGGTCATGAGTTCAATTCCCAGGCTAGGCCATAACTGTATGGCGTTTGTATGTTTTCCCTGTATCTGTGTGGGTTTCCACCCACCAGAGGCGGATTTGCCATAGGACTTCCTGGGAATTTTCCCAGTAGGCTGAAGGCCACTAATCTCTTTTAAGAGAACTAGGAATATTAACAGTAATGGGTGGTGGCCACTAAAATATTTGTTTAAAAACACTAGCAGGGCCAGATTAAGGGCCTTGTGGGCCTGGGGATGAAAATTATCAAGGGCCCACACTATATAGTATGCATTGGAGAATAACAGTCCCTGACATTCATCCTTATTCACTGCAGTGGGAGGCCTGGAGTGGCCTGCATTGTGTGGGGGCCTATTTCCAGATGGAGGCCTGGGACTGTAGTCCCATTAGCCCCATTGTTAATGTGGCCTTGGTCACTAGGATGCTGTATGTGCATATTCTATATCTGCTCAACTTGGGCTGGATCCAGACTTAAGAAGGAGCTTGAAATTAAGGACCTGATTTGTTTTAGGTGCGTATTTTTCCGAACGGATATACTGCGCATGCGTAGTAAATTTTATACGCTATTTACGTTGGACTTAGGAAAGCAAATGGCGTGATTCAACAGTACGCACCTAAAGTCGCTAGGTAACTTACACTGGAAGGGGCGTTCTGTGAATAATTAACTCTGCAGATAACAAGATTTGGATGGAGAGAGGCATTTAAATGCCCAAAAGGAGGCGCGGTTATGCAGACATGTTCGTAATTAGACGCCCTACGCACATAAATGCGAACCTACAGTTAAGGGAGCCCTATGGCATTCGTAAGTCTCTTAAAAACCTGAAAACCGGGGACGTGCCGAGGGAGTCGCCTTGCTACTAGTTGCGTATATTTAAGAACCTAACGTGTTCTTAAGTGTGAATCAGGTCCTAAGAGAGGAAGGTTACTCCTGGGCTAAACCATGTTGATTGCTGGGGAGTCAAGTTAATTGTATTCTTTGCATGCAGGGATATATCTTTGAATTGCTTACTGCACACAGATAGTGACCAGCTTTACTATCACACTGTTATTTAGACTTGGGATAGGAAACATCACCTCTCAGCTCTAATACTGTTTGCAACAGATGAAATATGACTCCCCTGCAATCAACATGGTTTAGCCCAGGAGTAACTTTCCTCTCTTATTTTCAAGCTCCTTCTTAAGTTTGGATCCAGCCCTTTGACCTTAAAGTTGGTCTCTTGCAGATTTTTTCCAGGGCCATGAAAATTCCCAATCCATCCCTGCTTCCCATACTCTAAAAACATGCTGTTAGATTAAGTGGCTGATGACTACATTAACGCTAGTGATTGGATTGTAGCTCCTATGGGACAGGGACTGATGTAAATGTCCAATATTATCTCTAAAGTGCTGCAGAAACTATATAGGCATAGGTACTATATAAATAAGCATTAATAGTATTTTTTTAATGCCTGTATTTATCAATTCATTACATCTTGTGTTATTAAAGAAAAATGGTACATACTTTCATTAATGTGTCAGAATAATATAAAACCAACAGTAAGTACTAACATTCCACCAAATTCTTTTTCCATGAGTAGTCATGGCTTAACTACATTGTTATTGACGGTTCATTAGCTGCCTCCCTTAGTACGTAACAGCTTGTATAATGGAAACTATTATACAGTTGATGTTTCGTTTCAATAGGTAGGGTTTCTAGCCAGGATTCACACTTTATAACATACCTAAATATACACAGACTGTGGACAGTTTCTGCAACTAACTCATTTGATCTGCCCCCCCCCCCAACCTGCCCTCGTTTAAAGGAACTTATAACACTTAAGTCATAGGGCTTCCTTGAGTAACTGTTCGTATTTTCCTTCTTAAGAATTAAAATACGAACGTTGATCCCCTCTCCACCTACTCTTCTTAAATAAAGGACAGAGACTGTCATGGCTCGCCTCTTCCTTCTTAAATTTCTAAGTGCAGTCTTTAAAGACTGCACTTACTCAGTCTATGTACCTAAATTATACGTAGTTTGCATAAATGACCTACTACGCATTTCCTAAAGGACCACACCTAAGGATCCAAAGCGTCTTAAGTGTGAATATGGCCCCTGTGTGCTTATCTTGACGATTTTATGCGAATTCCGAATTATGCACAAAAACCTGGAGTTAAAGTCTGT
>WWET01000132.1:878-28304 GCA_011038615.1 Limnodynastes dumerilii | reverse complement strand
TCCGCAAAAAGATACGCACAGAGTTAAGCCCTGCAGAGGCGGAAGTCAGCAAATATCCATAAGAACGAGGGGAGTGTCATGGGATTTGACTTGCCACTTGTGCATTTTTGTGAATCTGCAATTACCTATTACCTTCTTATCTGTGAATTAGACCCTCAATATATAGTTCCCAAGAATAACTCTGTGAGTTGTTTTGTACACAAGGAGATCCACAACGGAACATCCGGAGCATGCATGCACGCATATAACATTAAGAAGCTAGTGTCTTGTGTAAGTCCCCTAGCGTTATTAACTCTGAATATGGCCCAGAGAGAGGAGTAAAATGCTTAGGATAGAACCTTAAGGCAGACTAGTATAAAAACACTGCATTTGTGCTGTTATGTAAACCCTTCATTCCTACATGAGGTTTCTACAATACATTTGGTCACAAAAAAAAAAATGTATGTGTAATTCCTATTTTTATCACAGAGATGATACGAGTTGCGATTGTCCTCGCACTGGCTGTGTGCAATGTTTCGGCTTTAAAAATTGGCGCATTTAACATCCAGGCCTTTGGAGATTCTAAAATGAATAAACCGGAAGTATGTGAAACCATAGTAAAGGTAAAAAGTCATTTATGCAATTAGATATTTCAAGTGCCTAGAATTTTGTGACCTACTGTGTGGCATGCTGGCATGTCTTGGTGGCATTCTAATTGATTTGCATGTATATTTAATACGTATATTTAATGCTCAGTAGAAATAATTAAGTAATTGAATGCTGGCAGTGACTAATGTACTTGTGTATTGGTGTGGACAGGTCTACGTGTTACATGAGCAGTTACAACGTGTAATAGGGATGCTGCATACTAAAGGAGAGAATAAATTATGAGTGAAGTGTTATGTAACAATCTCCTCTTTTTTTGAGGTGCAAGAAGCCCAACATTTAAATCTCAGAACTTTGTGGTTATATGAATTCCCCAGTGATGCTGAAAGGAGCAGGATCTCCAAACAGCACATTGTATAGATGTCTGCTGTCAAAGTGATATGTGACAGACCTCTGGGGCCAGATTTACTAAGCTGTGAGTTTTGAAACAGTGGAGAGTTTGCCCATAGCCACCAATCAGATTCTAGATCTTATTTAACTATTGCATTCTAGAGAATGTCAGCTAGAATTTGATTGGTTGCTATGGGCAAACTCTCCACTGTTTCAAAACGCACAGTTTAGTAAACCTGGCCCCTGGTATCAAGTGTACAGTTCTATAATGGAAAGATCAAGTTTAAGTTGAAGAAGAGAAAGTTCTACTGGGTCTTTCTGTAACTCTTGTCCATCCTTACAGACATTGCACCGTTATGACATAGTTATGATCCAAGAAGTCAGAGATACAGACCTCAGTGCAGTAAAATTAATGATGACAGAACTGAACAGGTCAGAATCAACTTTTGTGGTTAATAATATATTCTTTATTTAAATGTTTTGTAAGTTCATAGCAATTACTCATAAATGGTATAAATGAATCTTGTAAACAGGCATATTAATAGCAGAACAAGATAAGTAAAGTTATTAATTTAGAGTAGTAGTGATAAAATGGGTGAGGGCGAAGGTGAAGAAGGGGGGTTTCATCTCATCATGACCATATAAAAGATGTCAAAATTTAAGGAGTATGACCAACTTAGTCAGGTATATCCAAGCATCTTGACTTGCAGATAGCTAATTAGCTGACAGGGCGAATAGAAATGTTCTTTTTAAATTTAAGCCATGGAAACGAGATAGTTATAAATTCTGTGAACATGATAGAAATTTCCTCCATTGTGAAATTTTTTCAGTCAAAGCAGTCTTTCGCTGAGGAGGAAACCTGCATTTAATGTCATATGCAGGGTTTAGGAAGTGATCACATTACCATCATCTTCATTATATATACTCTTAATAAACAGTGTTGGTTGATTGTGTCACAAATTTTTTTTAACCTAAGATCCCCGCTGTTTAAAACATTAAACAACAAAACCCCTTAAATTAACCCAAGTTTACATTTCACTTAAACCTCCTTCAAATCGCTGAAACAGCTATTGGTAAATCTGCAGAGTAATTTGCTTGAGTAATACTCTGCTGATCTTCTCAAGGCCAGTCAGCCATCAGTGCTTAAAATACAGATCATTTCATTAATGTCACAACATTTTTAGTTCAACCAATTGTGGACAGCAGTGGATATCCTTTAAGAATATAGGACCAGAGATGGAAAATAAGAGAGGATTCCTGAGCAAAGCCATGCTGATTTCAGAGGGAGTCACGTTTCATCTGTTGGAAACAGTATTAGAGTTGAGAGGTGATGTTTCCTATCCCAAGTCTAAATAACAGTGTGATAGTAACGCTGACCAGTATCTGTGTACAGTAAGCAATTCAAAGATATCTCCCTGCATACAAAGAATACAATTAACCTGACTCTCCCTGAAATCAACATGGTTTTGCCCAGGTGTAACCTTCCTCTCTTATTTTCAAACTCTGAATGTGCTCCGTAGTGTTTGGAAAGGAGAGGTAAAGTCTGGACAGGGTTGGTAAACTCTGCTTTAAGTTAATAGAATGAATGTCTTTATGTTACATGTTATAATGATGTTTTTTGAGCACTGTTTTGTGTATTGTTGTGTATTGATGAATTTTTATAATAATCCACAGCAAATGGTCAAAGCCCAAATATTCCTACGTGGTGAGTGATACTTTGGGAAGAGACAGTTATAAAGAGCGTTATCTCTTTATTTACAGGTGAGATTTCTCTGGGTGTGTTTATGTGTGTGCGTGTTACAAAAACGTATAGACTTATGTTGTATGCAGCAGGACCGGGAGGTGACAGATTGGGTCCCATAGCAATTAGGTGGGGTCCGAGTCTGGATGGGTGGAACTGGGGGTGGAGCTGGGCGCAGAATTGGTGGTGACCAGGACGTGACCACTGCCTGATAGCAGACTGGCTCACAGGGCTTGGCACTCATCCATGGAGCCTCTGACAGCTTGCTTACAGGGCAGGGGTATCAGCTACCACCAGCCCCCCTCTCCTTCGGACCCCGTAGTAGCCGCACACGCTATAGTTACGCCTCTGGTTGCATGAAGGATTAGAAGAAGATGACAAAACTTGTGTCTATATTGTTACATGTTGCCTAAAATGTCTGTTTTAAATGTTTCTTTTTTCACTAAAAGGCAAACAAAAAATAAAGGTAAACAACAATGGGCGGTATTCACACCTAAGAAGCTTCTGCTGAGTTTACTGAAATGACTTACTATGCATGCGTAATAAGTCACATACACAATCTATGTACCTGTTAGGCACGTATATTGCCTGAGTAATTTAGTTAGAAAGAGGTGGCCTAATGCGCCGCCTCAGGGAGTGATTAGGTAGAAATGGGAGGGGGGCATTTAGATTAGCCGGGGAGGCAATGGGGTAGATCCAGAACTCCGCTTCAAATCCATTTACTAGCGTAGCGTATTTACGCGAGCGTACCTTCTATATACTCCCCCTGCATGTACATACCTTCTATACACTCCCCCTGCATGTACATACCTTCTATACACTCCCCCTGCATGTACATACCTTCTATACACTCCCCCTGCATGTACATACCTTCTATACACTCCCCCTGCATGTACATACCTTCTATACACTCCCCCTGCATGTACATACCTTCTATACACTCCCCCTGCATGTACATACCTTCTATACACTCCCCCTGCATGTACATACCTTCTATACACTCCCCCTGCATGTACATACCTTCTATACACTCCCCCTGCATGTACATACCTTCTATACACTCCCCCTGCATGTACATACCTTCTATACACTCCCCCTGCATGTACATACCTTCTATACACTCCCCCTGCATGTACATACCTTCTATACACTCCCCCTGCATGTACATACCTTCTATACACTCCCCCTGCATGTACATACCTTCTATACACTCCCCCTGCATGTACATACCTTCTATACACTCCCCCTGCATGTACATACCTTCTATACACTCCCCCTGCATGTACATACCTTCTATACACTCCCCCTGCATGTACATACCTTCTATACACTCCCCCTGCATGTACATACCTTCTAAACACTCCCCCTGCATGTACATACCTTCTAAACACTCCCCCTGCATGTACATACCTTCTAAACACTCCCCCTGCATGTACATACCTTCTAAACACTCCCCCTGCATGTACATACCTTCTAAACACTCCCCCTGCATGTACATACCTTCTATACACTCCCCCTGCATGTACATACCTTCTATACACTCCCCCTGCATGTACACACCTTCTATACACTCCCCCTGCATGTACACACCTTCTATACACTCCCCCTGCATGTACACACCTTCTATACACTCCCCCTGCATGTACACACCTTCTATACACTCCCCCTGCATGTACACACCTTCTATACACTCCCCCTGCATGTACACACCTTCTATACACTCCCCCTGCATGTACACACCTTCTATACACTCCCCCTGCATGTACACACCTTCTATACACTCCCCCTGCATGTACATACCTTCTATACACTCCCCCTGCATGTACACACCTTCTATACACTCCCCCTGCATGTACACACCTTCTATACACTCCCCCTGCATGTACACACCTTCTATACACTCCCCCTGCATGTACACACCTTCTATACACTCCCCCTGCATGTACACACCTTCTATACACTCCCCCTGCATGTACACACCTTCTATACACTCCCCCTGCATGTACACACCTTCTATACACTCCCCCTGCATGTACACACCTTCTATACACTCCCCCTGCATGTACATACCTTCTATACACTCCCCCTGCATGTACACACCTTCTATACACTCCCCCTGCATGTACACACCTTCTATACACTCCCCCTGCATGTACACACCTTCTATACACTCCCCCTGCATGTACACACCTTCTATACACTCCCCCTGCATGTACACACCTTCTATACACTCCCCCTGCATGTACACACCTTCTATACACTCCCCCTGCATGTACACACCTTCTATACACTCCCCCTGCATGTACACACCTTCTATACACTCCCCCTGCATGTACATACCTTCTATACACTCCCCCTGCATGTACACACCTTCTATACACTCCCCCTGCATGTACACACCTTCTATACACTCCCCCTGCATGTACACACCTTCTATACACTCCCCCTGCATGTACACACCTTCTATACACTCCCCCTGCATGTACACACCTTCTATACACTCCCCCTGCATGTACACACCTTCTATACACTCCCCCTGCATGTACACACCTTCTATACACTCCCCCTGCATGTACACACCTTCTATACACTCCCCCTGCATGTACATACCTTCTATACACTCCCCCTGCATGTACACACCTTCTATACACTCCCCCTGCATGTACACACCTTCTATACACTCCCCCTGCATGTACACACCTTCTATACACTCCCCCTGCATGTACACACCTTCTATACACTCCCCCTGCATGTACACACCTTCTATACACTCCCCCTGCATGTACACACCTTCTATACACTCCCCCTGCATGTACACACCTTCTATACACTCCCCCTGCATGTACACACCTTCTATACACTCCCCCTGCATGTACATACCTTCTATACACTCCCCCTGCATGTACACACCTTCTATACACTCCCCCTGCATGTACACACCTTCTATACACTCCCCCTGCATGTACACACCTTCTATACACTCCCCCTGCATGTACACACCTTCTATACACTCCCCCTGCATGTACACACCTTCTATACACTCCCCCTGCATGTACACACCTTCTATACACTCCCCCTGCATGTACACACCTTCTATACACTCCCCCTGCATGTACACACCTTCTATACACTCCCCCTGCATGTACATACCTTCTATACACTCCCCCTGCATGTACACACCTTCTATACACTCCCCCTGCATGTACACACCTTCTATACACTCCCCCTGCATGTACACACCTTCTATACACTCCCCCTGCATGTACACACCTTCTATACACTCCCCCTGCATGTACACACCTTCTATACACCCAAGTTGGATAAATATACTCCTCCTTCTGATACATCAGCATAAGTCATACTTTAGTTTAGGGTGACTCAAACAGGCACACAGCATCACATGCATACATGCTTAAAGGAGTATTCTTTGCTGTGGGTGCAGACAAGGTTGTAGAACCCATAGCAATGGCCCTTGATAGTGGGGGGAGGGGGGGCAAATCTACTAAAAGGAGGTGACACCCACATGTTTGAAACTCAGGTAAAGACTAGTGTTACAATTCTGCTTCTTACTAATCTTCTCATCATACACTCTCCACACCATTGCGATGTAGTGCACTTACATATCATGAATGAGATACAGGTGCCTGAAACATGTCAATATCCTATTCTGTCTGTGTCTTCAAATATCAGACTGTAAAATTTAAAATGACATAGAGCCAATTCCTATAGCACCAATATGAATCCTCAGTAAATATTTAATACTCCTTACTCAGAGCCCTTCTTGGGTCCAGAAGGGCTCCATTTCATTCCTGTTGAATCCTCGACCTAATTAAATTAGTGCTGGCAAATATCTATATATGTGTAATTAATATTAGGGGTCTCTATATATGTGTAATTAATGACTCTATAGACAAGTTGACTGCAATACATCCTTGTAACTTGCCATACTAGCATTTCCAACTGTGAGACAGAAAAGCACTACTGCTATGTGGGATAGGGTTATAAGTAAATAGTAAAATGATGGTATGCTAAGGGTACTGTGCTTACAGTAGGGAACCAGATTGTAACTCCATACTAGCGGGCGAGTGATCTTCTCTCACCAATACAGAAGGATCAGAGTGCAGCAGCACACTAAAACTGGATCCCAGGCTGGTTATTTATTCATTATTTATTTATTTATATGATTAAGGAATATCACTAGATAATTATATTATTTTTGACTATATCAATATTTATTTTTCAATACTTAGGGCAGAAAAATATAGTAGTACCCAAGCACTGAAACATATATATTGCAGCTCAATGGAAAAGTACCTTTGAATATTTTCTTTCCTTACAACTTTCTCACTGAGCTGTTAGAAATGAAAGCAACCAGAATTTTTTCTTCCCTTCGGCACTGATCCTACCTTCTCAGAGAAAATCTCCTAAATAGTCGAGCAATAAAAAGTCAGCCATGCATCTAGACTTGCATTTTTTTTTAGTAACTTGATGTAATAATCTTTGAACATATCCAGCTACCCACTACACTCTGTCCAGATTCCTAAAAAATGACATTTCTGGCATGGCACTTCAAGCAGGATGTAAGGAAAATCAGTTAAAAAATTCAGTAATATCAGGAAAATCCAAGTGGTACAAGGAAAAACATGATGGCGCCGACATGTAGAAAATAAATACAAAGCAAAGTGTATGGCAGCAGTTTGAAATGACCATATATCGCCACTTTTTTATGGCACTTTATAGGCCCAGATTACAGTATTTACTATTAGACATATTACAGTGATGTATATTGGTTTTTAAACTTTTTTAAGTAAAAGCTAAGCGTTTGGATAGTAAATGTGGAGATTTTGGAAATAAAATATTTTCCTAAAGTTACTAAAACATAATGGGCCGGATCCAGAACTACGTCCGTTTTCCACAGACGGCCATAATTCAATGAACAATAGCTACTGCGCATGCGTAGTAGCTATTGTACGTAATCTGCGTATTGTTTCGATATGTAGATTGCGTATATGCGGTTTAAAAGACCGCATATACGCAATCTACGTATCGAAACGATACGCAGATTACGTACAATAGCTACTACGCATGCGCAGTAGCTACTGTTTATTGAACTACGTCCGTCTGTGGAAGACGGACGTAGTTCTGGATCCGGCCCTAGGTGTGAATTCAGTCCAAGGTGATCAGTGTAAAAGTGAAGCTGGTCACGATCTGTGTGCAATAAGCAAAAGCAAAGATATATCCCTGCATGCACAGAATAAAATTCATTTGACTCCCCCTGAAATCAACATGGTTTTGCCCCGGAGTAACTTTCCTCTCCTATCTTCAAACTCTGAATCACGGCTATTGATCCCATTCTTGACTCAAATCAGTGCTGAAGCATATGCAGCCAGGACTATGGGAGGAAAATATTATGTGTGCTCCGGTATTTGTATAATGGGGAATATTTGTAGCATTTTTATTTCCATACAATTCTAGTAGAATATAGTACATGAAGTAATTATATATAATAATTGATATACTTCTGTCTTATAATATCTCTGTTTATGTTCCACAGTAATACAAAACATTGTTCTGGTCCCATTGCATGCTGCACCCAAAGATGCTGTTCGGGAGATAGATGCGTTGTATGATGTCTATTTAGATGTGATTGAGAAATTTCAAACTGATGTAAGTAGCGCTTCAGTTGTTCATAACATGGCCTTTTGCGTTTAATGGACTACATGGCGAGATTAAGATTACATGATTATTGGGGGGGGAGGATGCAGTTATGAGTTAGTATCATTGCATTTTTTCACCTGCGAGATTTACAGACATGTCTACTTGCTACAAAAAGGTTATTGCAGGCCGCGTTCACAAATCCGTTTTTGTGCGGAGTTCCGTGTGTGTTTTTACAATTGGAGTAACTGCGCATGTGTAGTAACTTTATTTACACTGAATTTATGCACGGTGTGAATCGCACTTGGGGACATACATACGTAGGAGCGTGGTTGCAATCTGTACAGACAAAGTAACGTGAAAGTGGGTGGGGGGGAGCATTTAAATGACCATTTGAGAGAGCGGTTAGCTACACACACACACGTACAAAAGTATTATACGCACGAAAAGGCACACGTAGAGATAAGGGTGCTCTATGGTGGCGGAAGTCTATGAAAACCCGTCCGTGTGAGAAGAGTGTCCTGGGTGTTGGCTTGCAACGTACATGTGTATAATTGCGTACATAGAACTAACGGATCTGTGAATACGGCCCTGCGCGTTTAAATATAGTTGTCTCTGTCTACATTGTGGAACCTGGTGTTTAACATAGAAATAAGAAGAACCAGTACGTTGGTTTGACAAAATATCACGTGCCTCTCTCTGGCCCTCATTCAGAGATTGAAAATAAGAACTTAAAGTTACACCTGGGCTAAACCATGTTGATTTCAGGGGAGTCAAATTTCTTTTGTTGCAACAGTATTATAGCTAAAAGGTGATGTTTTGCAAACAGTATTAGAGTTGAGAGGTGATGTTTATTATCCCAAGTCTAAATAACAGTGTGATAGTAAAGCTGGTCAGTATCTGTGTGCAGTAAGCACTTAAAATATATATCCCTGCATGCAAAGAATAAAATTACCTTGACTCCCCCTGAAATCAACATGGTTTTGCCCTGGTGTAACTTTAAGTTCTTATTTTCAGCCTCTGAATCAGGCCCTCTGTGTGTAAACGCCTGCTTCTTTCCCCCATGTAGTGAGAGAGACTCAAGCAGGGTATACATTGGGACTTTTTCACAAGATTATCGTTCTAATCACCCAATAAAGGAGTGTTTGGAACGATATTGTGTAAGCGTGTACTTTGCAATGATCATGCCTGAGCGTTGCAAAGTACATAACATTGTTTAAAATCATTTTCAGACAGGTTTCATCTTAAACAATAGCAATGCGCGATGTCCGCTCTTTCTGCAGTGTGCGCTGTCCAGTACTGAACCATTCAGCAGAGAATCGTTTCAGTCCGGACAATGCAAAGATCATCTGCAGAATCCGGAGTAATCTCTGTAACAATGTTGGATCGTTACAGAAACTCCCAGTGTGTACCCTGCTTCACTGTGGCCTAACAATGAAACATTGATATGCACAGCTTGTAGCCATGACTGCAAAAAAAAAATAGGGAAGCCAAAGGACCTGGGTGTTAAGCTGGAAACGCAATACATAAAATTTCACCAGATGCAATATACGTGACAATTTTACCAGCCACAGAATGTCCAGAGGAGCGTGCCAATACATGCATACACACTGACACAATCTACCGTCAGATCTGTTATTTTATCTCTTGTGACCATGGCCTGGATCCAGAACTACGTCCGTCTTCCATAGACGGACGTAATTCAATAAACAATAGCTACTGTGCATGCGTAGTAGCTATTGTAGTAATCTGCGTATCACTTCGATACGTAGATTGCGTATATGCGGTCTAAAATACGCGCAGTAGCTATTGTTCATTGAATTACGGCCGTCTGTGGAAGACGCCCGTAGTTCTGGATCCGTGTTCTTATGTTTTACTTATTTCTATGTGTATCCCAGTAAATGTATCATTATAGCATCCACATGGCAGTGGCCTCATTTTAATGGTACCTTATAGCGGTTCTGATATTTAATCATATTTTTTCCTTCTTTTATATGGAATAAATGCCCATAATAAATAATTTTAAGAGAGACCCTTAGGACTATACAGCTGGTGTATCTGTGGAATACAAATGATATTACACTATACCACTTTATTATATTAATTTGGCCTAATTATATACAAGAGTGGACTGAGTGTTCAACCTGTATGCCGCTTTATAGTTATATATATACATATTTATATATTTATTTATTTATATATTTTTATATTTATTGATTTTTCATAGATTTTTTATTATATCTTATAATTGTCCACACACACAGCGCTTTCCTCTTCCTACATTTGAAATTGTAAGAGCCATTATATCTCAAATATTGTTTAAATAGGTACCCAGCTTAACACTGCTGCCCTGTATATCCAGTATTTGACAATGTACTAACATTTCATTTCTAGTTTTTTTATTTTAAATATATATTCCTATTAAGTAGGAATAGTTAAGTAATGTTTTGGCATGACAAATGTGGTGTCAAAAAAGAAATAAAGGTTTAGAGATATTCTTCGGGTTTAGAGAGTTTGTTAACAGGAATCTCTGGATTATGCTGAAGTGGTAAAATATGATTGCAGTTTAGTAAAATGTTATATGGATTTGTTTAAATTGTGGAATGGAATATTTGTTTTCATTTGACATGGTTTTTTTTGGATAAATGCCAGAAAATCTTACGTCAATCAAGTTCAAAACCCACAATAACAAAATATCTTCAGAGTTAAATACTTTGTCAAGGCACTGAAAAGGAACGTTTTCATTCCCTAAAATATACAGGCCTTCTATTACGACATACATGCTGCAAGAACACCAACCCATGTATATGACACTACTGATTTATTCATGAAAAATAAGTTAAATATTTGACAAATGATGAATGCAGGGTTAGTCTCCATTCTTTATACTGTTCATTTGGCTATTAATCATGTTTGCTACTGATTTATATTTGCATAGTACCAACATTTTACACATTATTTTACACATTAACTGCTTAAAAAGGTGCAAATCGGCACTCTGAAAATAAGGTTAATTAGGCTTTTTGCAAACAGGGAAAATACTGAATGATTTTGAACAGCTTTATTTGTAAACTGTATTTAGTGTTGAGCTACAATACATCACCCCTCAGCTTACTCTGTTTGCACATTTTATATTTGCTTCCCCCACAGTGCAATATGGCTTTGCCAAGGTACATATTTGCTCCTTTTTTGCTGTTACTCCCAACTCTGAATCAGCTTCAATATCTTAATATTTCCATCATAACTTATCCGAGTGGAGCTACAACTTCTCCTCCCTTCCACATAGACACATAGGACCGGATTCACAGTTAGGGGTCCTTTACGTGTGGTATCCTCCACTATAGAGGCTATTCTATGAAATCTCTGATCCACAGCCCCACATGTAGGAGAGCAGGAATATTAAATTGTACATAGGGGCTTAGCTATGCCCCTACAAGACAATTTACATTCCTCTGCCCACCCCCGTGCGTATTTCCTATGCATGGGGGATGGGCACACCCCCGCTGTACGAGGGGCTCAGATCCACATGGAGGGCAGCATCGGTTTGCTGAGTACCATTGTGGAGATTGGGGCTGGTCCAGAGATTAAGAATAAGGGCAGAACAGGTGCACGTCTAGACATGGGCAAAACCATGTTGAATAGAAAGGGAAAGCAAATTAAGACTGTGAAAACAGAATTAGAGTTTGTCGTGTGGTGTGGGGGTCTGCACACGGGCCCCTTCATTTCTAGAAACGCACCTGGACCCTACCTTACGCTGATCCGTCCGGATGTGCAGCTCTCGAACCCCAACACATGTTTTTTGGCCTATTCCTGATTTAGGTATTCTGATGGACCCTGAGGAGGAGGAGGGGGGCCCGTGTGGGGGTCTGCACACGGGCCCCTTCATTTCTAGAAACGCACCTGGACCCTACCTTACGCTGATCCGTCCGGATGTGCAGCTCTCGAACCCCGACACATGTTTTTTGGCCTATTCCTGATTTAGGTATGCGGATCTGATGGACCGGCCCCTTCAACGGAAGACAATGCGTACGGAACTTTGTTCCGTATGCAAGGACTTCAGACACGTAACATATGGCGAACACATGTGCAGATATTATCTGTTCAGGGGACTTATGCGCCTGACCCCCGGAGAGTTTAGTAACTTTCTCCAGGGACTTAGGATTAGCCTGCGAGGGAGAATTAGGGTTAGGGAGAGGTTTGGGGAGAGAATAATTACTTACCTTTTGGAGCACCGTGTTCGGTGCTCCAGGGATCGATTGCTATGCCTCATCAAGGCATAAGCAATCGATATCCCTGCCAGTTCGGAACTTTTGTATTTGAGCATTTGAGTGTTCTAGTATTGCACAAATTTATTATAATTTGTTAATGTATAGTAAGTGCTCCATCTCTTCTATGCTCTTTTACTCTGATGGGGACAACAGCTTAAATACTAATTTTTTTGGTGCCAACAGACCCCCTAATTACTTCACAGTAAGAATGATTGTATTGATTGGATTGAATGAGCGGTTGTTTTAGTATGGTCACAAAAATTCAGCATCTTTTTTGCTGTTGTTGCTCAGAAGCACATAGTTTTGATGACAGGTTTGGGTCAACAATTCGTATGGTGTCAGATGCACTTTGTAGATTTATACATCCTTTCTTTAGGTTTGGTTTTTCTCTCCCTGCAGAATTGTAATTAGTGGAGAAGACTTGCACAATGCCATCGAGCCTGACTCCGCCACGATTTTCAATTTCCAGGAAACGTACAAACTGACACAAGAGCAGGTAAGTCATAGAGGTCATCTGAAAGTCATACCCCCAGAAATACTGCACTGTATAAAACACCTAGTACAACAGACAGATGCAGCTCACTTCCAGTTCCAAAATGGGTAGTATCGAAGCGTTCTGTCTTCATCGTTGCTTTTCATTTTCAAATTGCACAAATAAAAATAACATCAGCGTTACAAAAATATCAGATTACAATAAAAAGAGGGGTAGAAGCTCCAGCACACATACTTTATCCACTTCTGCTGCTGACCATTCTCTCCATGTTCTGTCTCCACTCTCTCCTCTGCTGTCACCATGCTATCCACTGCTCTCTCCCCACTCCTCTATGAGATGAGAGGATGCTGAATCATAAAGGCTAAACTGCCGGTGGTTGAGTCCTCATGAATGTTTGTATAATTGGGTTTACATAAACGTAAATCTAATTACCTGACAAAACAGTGGATAGTTCTGTCAGGTAAAGTAAATAACCATATCACAAAGTGACTCTACTGTTGCATTAGTGGAACCCAGCAAATAACATTCCATACGAGTGAATGAGGAAAAGCAATTTTATTCTAAGGATTTATGTTTTCAGGAAATAAGACTCACATTTATTTTCTATCTTTTGATAGAGGCAGGCAACAGGTAAAAATATATGTCAGCCTGTAACTAGAATTGATGTTTGTGTTTTACAGGCTCTGGCTGTGAGTGATCACTACCCTGTGGAGCTGGACATAATGATGGCTTAAGACAGACCATTGTCACTATGTCACTAACAGAAACGTTTCCACACCAGCTACTGTATATACATCCTATATGTTGTATTAGCCTACACTTCATGTATAGAACTATTAAATTAGGAAGGTTATTACTTGTATACTTAAAGGAATTATGTCCCTGAAATTTGTATTACATATAACACACAATTGATTATTAGAAATATCTTTAATAATGTCCCTGAAAATGTTATCACATATAATACACAATTGATTATTTGCAATATCTATAATGTTCACTGTAAGACGGATAAAAACATGAGTGAGAAATGTAATTAGTCAGAGTGTGGTATGTATGTTATCCTGCACCTGAAGATGTATTATATTGTAATAAGCTACATTGTACAGTCATTTTATATCAACTCAAACAACTCTATTAAGGTGAAACACGCTCTGAAACTTGAAAAATGAAACAGGTTGATGTTCATACACTAATAAAAATATGTTGTTTTTTTTTAACAAACAAGTTTTATGCAATAATTATTGTGAAATACCTGTATTTTCTATACAAAATATGATTGTCGTCTCCTCTGTACACCTTCCAAAAGGCAATTGACAAGGTTTTGTGGGGGAACGGGTACCAAATATTTAAAGAACAGGATTTTGGTTGGATCTTTGCTAGCTTAGTCCCAAACTTCTACACTTTGACACTTGAGAAAGAGCTCCCCGCCCGAAACGCGTAGTGAATCCAGGCAGCAACACTTCTCCTGTCTCCTCCTGCTCCTGCTGACTATTGTTACCTGGGACATCGCCGGCGCCTCCCGGGAATCAGACGCTGCCTCCGGACCCTTACCAGCAGCCGCGTGGATTTGTCAGAGGGAAGTAGACTTTTATACCTTTTGATTTGAATTGTATCCATGTATTTGTATTAAAGATGTTTCTTTCACCTTTTGTTTCCGTTTAAGGATTTCATGGAAGGATCTCCCTATTAGATTCAATTTAGCTGCGGTCTCCCTTAACTTGTTAACTTTTTAACCCCTTGGTCGATCCCCGCTGCGGGACCCATTCAAACGGAAAATTGGGTTTTTTCTGACCTCTGTGGGACTGAACATACTTTATTATTCCATATGACTCATTCACCTAAGGGGTTGAATATTTTGTATTCAGGAATGACTGACTAAATGCTGTTTTTATTACCAGAATAGGAAAAACTGAAGCACATTGTATTTAATTTTCTGAAAAGTCTTAACTGTATGAAATTCTGTACACAATATTTGTAAAAGATGATGTGAACCAAATGCTTCAATAAACAAGCTAATGGTCTACACATTGTCTGGCTCACCTGCTCTACCCTGTTATATTCCTTCCACCTGTACAGATCACAGTCTGCATTTGTCTTTCCCTGTCACCAACTAACACTAAGAGAGGTGATCAATTATCCAGCTGTCACTGTGTTTCTTCAAAGACCTTTTATGGTAGAAAAATCAGGTCTTTTATTAGCCTTCACGGCCACCATTTTAAATGAATGTGGACAATTAGCACCAAAGTCACCGGTTTCCAGATTTTTATCAGGATGCCTCAGGTCATTTCTTGGTCTTCACTAGACCTGTGAATGGCTTACTTTGGTCAATGCACGGGGCACAGTACTCAGATTTTAATGTATTCTTTTACCCCCCCCATGCCATTTGTGCCATACTGTAACACAAAGGTTACAAAGGTAAAGTGAAAGTGATCTAATCATACCCAACAAATCTGATCAACAACTCCTTATACCCCAAAACATTCAGATCATCTCATTTTGGACCAGATCTAGAGTTTAATAATAAGAGGAAACTGGCAACAGTATTTTAGTTTAGAGGTGTGTTTTAGTCCCAGGCTAGATAACAGTGTAAAAGTAAAGCTGGTCAGTAGCTGTGTGAAATAAATAAAAGCAAAGTATTCTCCCTGCACGTAAGGAATGAGGGACCTGATTCAGTATTTGCAAAACTACACACATCCTTGACACTCCTCTCGTACTAATAGGTTTAAGCAGACTTCTGCCACCACAGGGATACCTTAACTCTCCGTGCGTTATGTCTGTGTGGAGTTTGTGAAAATAACAGAAGTTCCTCTCCCCGCACATACTGTCTAATGCAAATGCCCCCCCCCCACCCACGTTTCTTAACCTCATTGTTAGTGTGCTGGCATGCCCATTTTTAGAGATGTCATTAGGTGTTTAGATCAACTCCGTGCGTAATGAGTTCTTATGCTTAACATCTGCCTCACGCCTGAACAGATAGCAAAAATATGCAAACTTACGCACAAGGTCTGCATATTTTTAGGAACGTTATTAAGTCTGATAATGGGCCAAAATTTATTTGTCTTTTCCAGAAATTCAACAGTTTTGCCCAGGTGTAATTTTCCACCTGATTCCCTATTATTTTCATCATTCTCCAGGCCTGAAAATAAACAGGTGGTGATGTGGTTATAAATCAAGCAACCTGTATAAAGAAAAAAGCAGGGAATGTTTATTTTAAAAGAACTATTGTGTTCAGTGATGGCTGCTGGTCACTAAGATGTTGTCTGAAAGGCAGTCAATAGGATGCTCTATTGTACTTGGTGGTGGTCTACAAGATGCTCTTTATTGAATGAAGGGCACTAAAACGCTCTCTGTATTGTGGCCACTAGTACTATATCTGTATTGGGTAGTTGTAACTAGGAACCTACATTATTTGTAGGTCACTAAAAATAACTTTTAAGCATTGTGAAATACTATTCAGTAGATGTTGCAACTCTTACATAGTTGGCTATACACAGCCCCATTATATACTTGCACTACTCGTTAGAAATTTAGAAAGAGATGGTGGTGGGAAGAGCATATCCAGTCTGCCCAATTCATGTTTTGTTAGCCCCACCTTGGTCTAGATAGGCGAGGCAAAAATACGCACGTGAAAATTTAAATAAAAATGGGCGGAGCTAGGCATTTAAATGAAGGTATGTGAGCGCGACTAACATGAATAGCACGTTTGGAGGACACACGCACTCAACTGCTGACGGAAAGTTACAAGTGGTCTATGGAGGTGGAAGTCACCGTTAGCACGGCCGAGAGAGAGGGGGGTGAGGCGGTTTGGACTGCACCGGCCGTGCGTATAACTGTGTACTTTTTTTTTCTTTAAAGTTTATTATTTACACCATGCAGTTATACAATACAGGAGTAAGTACTTTTTCTTATTATTGTCATTTCATTATTTTGTTCCTTTTCACTATCTATCTGTGTCAAACATTGTTTGTTTACATAAGCAGTAATATTTAACATTTTTGATATGGTAAGTATCAATACAAAGACGTCTACCAGAAATCCTGGGTTACACATGTCTGTAATAACAGCAATAAACGTAACATTTTTTTTTTTTCCCCCCTTACAGAAGTAATCTACAGCAATTGTGAAACAGTTTATCTTTGACATTTTATCAAACAAAATCCAAAATGATCTATTTAGACATCTTAAAACCCATAATTCCAACTTCTAAGATTCAAAAGATTCTGAAGACCGATCCGGACAATCCTTTTATTCTAGCTATTCCCCTACATATGATTGGTGGATCCTGCATTAGTATTCGAGTTTCATACCACACTGTTGTCCATAAGGATTCATGTATCCCAGTTCTAAGTGTATATGGTAACGCGTTTATAAATGATTCCCAACAGTCAAAAAATGTCTCTACCCGTTTCTCCTTAATAGTAAGGTTTCTAAATAATCCATTTGAAATAAAAAGTATAATTTTTCCCTAAATAAGTTGAAGGGAGGTGATTCTTTCTGTAACCAGAATTGAAGTATAGATTTCTTGGCTGCAGCGGTCACATATAACAAAAGTCGTTTGTTTCCTCTTGCCATATTACGACCTGTGGGAAAAATTCCAAAGATTGCCCATTCCGGATTGAGTGGTACGTAGTTAACTAAGTATTGTTCTGTATAGGTTCTTATTTGTAACCAGAATCTACGCAGAATTGGACATTGCCTTATACAATGATAAAATGTAGCTTCCTGTGAGCCACATTTGAGACAGCATGGATCATCTAGTTTACCCATCTGAAAGAGATAAGTAACCCCCATGAAATATTTTTTATAAACATTTCTCTGTTAATTGTGTACTTTTAATGAAACGGATCTCTGAATACGGCCCCTAGATTTCTATGTATGCGGATCTGCAATTATGTGTTCCAATCTGATCTATAATAAGCATTTGAAACGATGGCACATTGTTATGCATTGTACAAAAACATTGGAGTTTTCACAAAATATTTTAGACTTTATTTGTTTGTATAAAGAAAACCTATGAATAGTAGAATCACTACCCAACTGCATACAAATTATTTGACGCTACAGATACAGTGATTAACAGGATTCCAGTGTCACCTGGTCATTGCTAGTAATTTATGGCAGTTTAAGGCTCCTTTATCCCCCTAACCCACTTCTGCTGGTTACGACTTCCTCTGTTTTAGCCTTTCCATGTAGATCTGCAAAGACTTCTGGATGGAGTCCTTTGTGATAAAGCTGACAAAGTTGTCGATATCAGCGTCCCTCCGTTTGACTAGTTTGTCTATGGTAGGTCTGCGCATCATGGACTTGGTAATTTGACGAGCGTGATCTGGACACAGATAGAAATAATGGCATGAAAAAGGAACCTATAAAGCAGTCTTCACTACAGGATACCTACCACAGCTATTCTGTAAAACTACCAATTGCCAAAGGAGGTGCCTCAAAATTCAACCAGTTTTAAGTAATGGGAATAAATGAATTTATGGAGCAAATTGGTAAAAACAGAGGTATAGCATAAACTAGATTTGCTCCCTCAGTGTTAAAATTTTTATATGGATCGTTGCGTATATGGGTGCCATTTTGTACATTTGTTACCCTTTGCAATTGCTTGTATTCCTAGGCACTATTTAGTAGCAACTACAGTCAGTGTCTAAACAAAGCAGCAACTGAAACATGGTCACAGCTATATTGCAATATGCTTTTCTATAATTACTACTGCACTTAAAACAATGCATTTACCTGGGACAGTAAGCCACTGGGTCATGACTGCAGCTGCCGTGCTCTGTAACTTCTCCTCTGGAACCAACTGATCCACTAACCCAAATTTAAGTGCATCTGGAGCTGGGTACATTTGGCCCAGCTGAAGGGATTGCTCAGTTACACGATAACCTACAACATTTATCGAGGTGTCCATAAACCTGAAGGAAATACAGAAAGGGTTTGGAGTACACATGTTAATGTCCAAGATGCAATGCTAGATTTCTGCAGAATGAATAATTGCACAGAAGTCAAGTAGTCCCTGTCTGTACCACTCCCTGCAATAGACGCTGCTGCATATTTATGTCTATGCTGCTCTGACAGCTTTCAAGGTATACTTCAAAGCTGATAGAGAAGCTTAGTATATAGATATGCAGCAGCGTTTATCGCAGGGATAGGGAGCCTTTTAGCTGGCTGATTGACTTCCTTAAAATATCGGGCGCTAGCTCCCGATATCAATCTGACAAGTTTAAAAATCCAATCATCATATCAGAGCGTTTATTGGAAGTTGGAAAAATTGATCCTGGCCATTAACCAAAGCAATTTTTGGCCCATAATTGGGTGATCTGGCCGATAATCGCTCTAGTGTATGGCCAGCTTTACTCTCAAACTCTGTATCAGCCCCTATATCTCACAGCCTGAAAAGAAACATGAAAAGAAAATGTATTCATCTTAAATAGCTCAAGGCAATCCGCCCCTACATACATAAAATACATACCCACATATGTCCCAACATACATAAAATACATAGCCACATATGCCCCGACATACATAAAATACATAGCCACATATGTCCCGACATACATAAAATACATAGCCACATATGTCCCAACATACATAAAATACATAGCCACATATGTCCCAACATACATAAAATACATAGCCACATATGTCCCAACATACATAAAATACATAGCCACATATGCCCCAACATACATAAAATACATAGGACATCCCGACGCTAATGACAGGTTCACTGTCATTGGTGTATATTTATACTGAATTCAGCTTCTTCTTAGTTGTGAATCAGGTCCATTGTCCCTATTTCAGTGGGTGCAGTTGAAATCAAAATGACTTCCATTGCAGACGATCTTTAGTTATAAGTTAGTAATCAGAACACAGCACAGTCACGTATTAAGGACAAGATTCAGCAATTTGTCATTATTGCAGGCTTTATGGGTAATAAAGGAAAATCAGTGTATCTGTATATTGGGCCAGGTGTCACACCGGCCTGAACCCTAGTGGAGATCTTTCTCTATTTTCTATGTGGCAATCTCAGCAGTGGGGAAAACAACAAACAGTTGTTATATCTTGTATTCAGGAATGACTGACTAAATGCTGTTTTTATTACCAGAATAGGAAAAACTGAAGCACATTGTATTTAATTTTCTGAAAAGTCTTAACTGTATGAAATTCTGTACACAATATTTGTAAAAGATGATGTGAACCAAATGCTTCAATAAACAAGCTAATGGTCTACACATTGTCTGGCTCACCTGCTCTACCCTGTTATATTCCTTCCACCTGTACAGATCACAGTCTGCATTTGTCTTTCCCTGTCACCAACTAACACTAAGAGAGGTGATCAATTATCCAGCTGTCACTGTGTTTCTTCAAAGACCTTTTATGGTAGAAAAATCAGGTCTTTTATTAGTCTTCATGGCCACCATTTTAAATGAATGTGGACAATTAGCACCAGTCACCGGTTTCCAGATTTTTATCAGGAAGCCTCAGGTCATTTCTTGGTCTTCACTAGACCTATGAATGGCTTACTTTGGCCAATGCACGGGGCACAGTACTCAGATTTTAATGTATTCTTTTACCCACACCATGCCATTTGTGCCATACTGTAACACAAAGGTTACATAGGTAAAGTGAAAGTGATCTAATCATATCCAACAAATCTGATCAACAACTCCTTATACCCCAAAACGTTCAGATCATCTCATTTTGGACCAGATCTAGAGTTTAATAATAAGAGGAAACTGGCAACAATATTTTAGTTTAGAGGTGTGTTTTAGTCCCAGGCTAGAGAACAGTGTAAAAGTAAAGCTGGTCAGTAGCTGTGTGAAATAACTAAAAGCAAAGTATTCTCTCTGCACGTAAGGAATAAGGGCCCTGATTCAGTATTTGCAAAACTACGCACATCCATGACACTCCTCTCGTTCTAATGGGTTTAAGCAGACTTCTGCCACCACAGGGATACCTTAACTCACCGTGCGTTATGTCTGTTTGGAGTTTGTTAAAGTAACAGAAGTGCCTCTCCCCGCACATAGGGCCTGATCCAGACCTACGACCGCAAGCGATCGTACGCCGGTCGGGAGCGTAAAAACGGTAGAAAAAACGTACTGCACATGTGCAGTATGACAACTTCCGGTCGTCCGAAGGACATGAGCGTACAGCGAGCGTATTTTCAGTGTATTTTTCGCCCAAGGGGCATGCGTTTTGTACGACGAGTTACTACACAGAGGCAGGGATAGCCATTTAAATTGTACAGTATGGGCGTGCTACGACCAGCGTATCGGTACGAAAATTCGCACGTACGCTGGAAAAACTTACGCCGTAAGTAGGTACAATCAATGGGAGTGTCATGGGCGTGAAAGTTTATACGCCCGGGCGATCATACGCTACGCTCGTGGTCGTAGGTCTGGATCAGGCCCATACTCTCTAATGCAAATGCCTCCCTCCCCACCCACGTTTCTTAACCTCATTGTTAGAGTCCTGGCACACCCCTTTTTAGAGATGTCATTAGGTGTTTAGATCATCTCTGTGCGTAATGAGTTCTTATGCTTAACATCTGCCTCACACCTGAACAGATAGCAAAAATATGCAAACTTACGCGCAAGGCCTGCATATTTTTAGGAATTTGACTTTTCCAGAAATTCAACAGTTTTGCCCAGGTGTAATTTTCCACCTGATTTCCTATTATTT
Organism: Limnodynastes dumerilii; assembly: GCA_011038615.1. Lineage (NCBI taxonomy): Eukaryota > Metazoa > Chordata > Amphibia > Anura > Limnodynastidae > Limnodynastes > Limnodynastes dumerilii. The sequence continues at coordinate 6,484 of WWET01000132.1, read as the reverse complement.
TCATCATTCTCCAGGCCTGAAAATAAACAGGTGGTGATGTGGTTATAAATCAAGCAACCTGTATAAAGAAAAAAGCAGGGAATGTTTATTTTAAAAGAACTATTGTGTTGAGTGATGGCTGCTGGTCACTAAGATGTTGTCTGAAAGGCAGTCAATAGGATGCTCTATTGTACTTGGTGGTGGTCACCAAGATGCTCTGTATTGAATGAAGGGCACTAAAACGCTCTCTGTATTGCGGCCACTAGTACTATATTTGTATTGGGTAGTTGTAACTAGGAACCTACATTATTTGTAGGTCACTAAAAATAACTTTTAAGCATTGTAAAATACTATTCAGTAGATGTTGCAACTCTTACATAGCTGGCTATACACAGCCCCATTATATACTTGCGCTACTCGTTAGAAATTTAGAAACAGATGGTGGTGGGAAGACCATATCCAGCCTGCCCAATTCATGTTTTGTTAGCCCCACCTTGGTCTAGATATGCGAGGCAAAAATACGCACGTGAAAATTTAAATTAAAATGGGCGGAGCTAGGCATTTAAATGAAAGTATGTGAGCGCGACTAACATGAATAGCACGTACGGAGGACACACACACTCAACTGCTGACGGAAAGTTACAAGTGGTCTATGGAGGTGGACGTCACCGTTAGCACGGCCGAGAGAGCAGGGTGAGGCGGCTTGGACTGCACCGGCCGTGCGTATAATTGTGTACTTCCGCCCCAAACTCTCTTGGTATAATTTTGTTTTTTTTTTTTTTTTTTTTTAAAGTTTATTATTTACACTATGCAGTTATACAATACATGAGTAAGTAAGTTTTCTTATTATTGTCATTTCATTATTTTGTTCCTTTTCACTATATATCTGTGTCAAACATTGTTTGTTTACATAAGCAGTAATATTTAACATTTTTGATAAGGTAAGTATTAATACAAAGACGTCTACCAGAAATCCCGGGTTACACGTCTGAAATAACAGCAATAAACGTAACATTTTTTTTTTTCCCCCTTACAGAAGTAATCTACAGCAATTGTGAAACAGTTTATCTTTGACATTTTATCAAACAAAATCCAAAATGATCTATTTAGACATCTTAAAACCCATAATTCCAACTTCTAAGATTCAAAAGATTCTGAAGACCGATTCGGACAATCCTCTTATTCCCCTACATAAGATTGATTGGTGGATCCTGCATTAGTATTCAAGTTTAATACCGCACTGTTGTCCTTAAGGATTCATGTATCCCAGTTCTAAGTGTATATGGTAACGTGTTTATAAATGATTCCCAACAGTCAAAAAATGTCTCTACCCGTTTCTCCTTTAATAGTAAGGTTTCTAAACAATCCATTTGAAATAAAAAGTATAATTTTTCCCTAAATAAGTTGAAGGGAGATGGTTCTTTCTGTAACCAGAATTGAAGTATAGATTTCTTGGCCGCAGCGGTCACATATAACAAAAGTCGTTTGTTTCCTCTTGCCATATTACGACCTGTGGGAAAAATTCCAAAGATTACCCATTCCGGATTGAGTGGCACGTAGTTAACTAAGTATTGTTCCGTATAGGTTCTTACGTGTAACCAGAATCAACGCAGAATTGGACATTGCCATATACAATGATATAATGTAGCTTCCTGTGAGCCACAGTTGAGACAGCATGGATCATCTAGTTTACCCATCTGAAAGTCTATTTGGAGATAAGTAACCCCTATGAAGTATTTTTATAAACATTTCTCTGTTAATTGTGTACTTTTAAGGAAACGGATCTCTGAATACGGCCCCTAGATTTCTATGTATGCGGATATGCAATTATGTGTTCCAATCTGATCTATAATAAGCATTTGAAATTATGGCACATTGTTATGCATTGTACAAAAACATTGGAGTTTTCACAAAATATTTTAGACTTTATTTGTTTGTATAAAGAAAACCTATGAATAGTAGAATCACTACCCAACTGCATACAAATTATTTGACGCTACACAGATACAGTGATTAACAGGATTCCAGTGTCACCTGGTCATTGCTAGTAATTTATGGCAGTTTAAGGCTCCTTTATCCCCCTAACCCACTTCTGCTGGTTACGACTTCCTCTGTTTTAGCCTTTCCATGTAGATCTGCAAAGACTTCTGGATGGAGTCCTTTGTGATAAAGCTGACAAAGTTGTCGATATCAGCGTCCCTCCGTTTGACTAGTTTGTCTATGGTAGGTCTGCGCATCATGGACTTGGTAATTTGACGAGCGTGATCTGGACACAGATAGAAATAATGGCATGAAAAAGGAACCTATAAAGCAGTCTTCAGTACAGGATACCTACCACGGCTATTCTGTAAAACTACCAATCGCCAAAGGAGGTGCCTCAAAATCCAACCAGTTTTAAGTAATGGGAATAAATGAATTTATGGAGCAAATTGGTAAAAACAGAGGTATAGCAGAAACTAGATTCGCTCCCTCAGTGTTAAAATTTTTATATGGATCGTTGCGTATATGGGTGCCATTTTGTACATTTGTTACCCTTTGCAATTGCTTGTATTCCTAGGCACTATTTAGTAGCAACTACAGTCAGTGTCTAAACAAAGCAGCAACTGAAACATGGTCACAGCTATATTGCAATATGCTTTTCTATAATTACTACTGCACTTAAAACAATGCATTTACCTGGGACAGTAAGCCACTGGGTCATGACTGCAGCTGCCGTGCTCTGTAACTTCTCCTCTGGAACCAACTGATCCACTAACCCAAATTTAAGTGCATCTGGAGCTGGGTACATTTGGCCCAGCTGAAGGGATTGCTCAGTTACACGATAACCTACAACATTTATCGAGGTGTCCATAAACCTGAAGGAAATACAGAAAGGGTTTGGAGTACACATGTTAATGTCCAAGATGCAATGCTAGATTTCTGCAGAATGAATAATTGCACAGAAGTCAAGTAGTCCCTGTCTGTACCACTCCCTGCAATAGACGCTGCTGCATATTTATGTCTATGCTGCTCTGACAGCTTTCAAGGTATACTTCAAAGCTGATAGAGAAGCTTAGTATATAGATATGCAGCAGCGTTTATCGCAGGGATAGGGAGCCTTTTAGCTGGCTGATTGACTTCCTTAAAATATCGGGCGCTAGCTCCCGATATCAATCTGACAAGTTTAAAAATCCAATCATCATATCAGAGCGTTTATTGGAAGTTGGAAAAATTGATCCTGGCCATTAACCAAAGCAATTTTTGGCCCATAATTGGGTGATCTGGCCGATAATCGCTCTAGTGTATGGCCAGCTTTACTCTCAAACTCTGTATCAGCCCCTATATCTCACAGCCTGAAAAGAAACAAAGAAAATGTATTCATCTTAAATAGCTCAAGGCAATCTCTTCAATCCCTAACATCGGTCCTGTCCTATAACAGGATTTATATTCTCTTTTGACATGAATACGACTGTTTAAGCTAACTTTATTGTTCTGTTGGGACAGTTTGTGTTTATTTGAATGGTTTGGTTGGTTGTTTCCTAGCTACTGTTTTGTTTCTTTAATGTGCAATATCTCTTTTTACTGTTTGTACGGAAAATGTCAAACCTGAATAAAAAAATTACTGAATTTAAAGCTACTCAGAATAGAGAATGGAATTGTTGATTGCTCAATAAGTTGGTAGAACACATGTAATTACATAAACAATGGCTCAGATTAAATATCAGTCACACCTTAAAGGTTTAAAGTTTTCAGTTTCATTAGACAAACAATGCAAAATTCTAAGAGATTTCCCATATTACCAGAAGGGAGCAACTATACCCAGCTGGGTCTCATTTAGGCCAATGGCAAATTTTGGATTGTCCACCATGATACGGTAGTCACAACACATGGCCATGAGGCAGCCTCCTGCAGGGCTCGATCCCTGAAGAGAAAAACAAATTATTAGGCATTACATAGTTTGGGGAATGATCTACAATGAGCAATATAGGACATTCCTACTGCAGAATAAATAGAGAGTGGAACATTCCCAGGTTTTATGTGGGCACGATCACCTGCTGTACAGAAATCCTTTTAGATAACAGAGTTACACTATGCTTAAGAGAAATTGGGCCTAATTCTGAGACGTAAGTAATTAAGGTGCAGTTTGTGGTTGAAAGTTAAATGCACTAATTGTACCAATATTCTTAGCCGTATGCATGTATCGAGAGACTGTCCTTCACTAGCAATCAAGCAGGTGCAAAATGATATGACGGCATCAGTCACAAATGCATATGAATTAAGAATAATGGGCTGGATCCAGACTTAAGTAAGTGCTTGAAATTAGTTACTCTTGGGCTAAACCATGTTGATTGCAGGGGAGTCATATTTCATTTGTTGCAAACAGTATTAGAGTTGAGAGGTGATGTTTCCTATCCCAAGTCTAAAGCACAGTGTGATAGTAAAGCTGGTCAGTATCTGTTTGCAGTAAACAATTCAAAGCTATATCCCTGCATGCAAAGAATACAATTACCTTGACACTCCCCCTGAAATCAACATGGTTTAGCCCAGGAGTAACTCATTTCAAGCACTTAAGTCTGGATCTGGCCAAATTTGTGTAAACCCACCAATACTGTACTTTACCCCCCCGAGATGGGACTTCCTATGAGTCCTCTTTGCCGATTTGCAAGATGAGCGCCAAACATCCCGCAATAATCTACCTCAACTGAGGTCTGTACAACACTTCCAACAATCCTTAAGAGAATAATTCTATTTACATACCAGGCATTTAAATAGGTATGAAACCTGTAAACTATTTTATCTGAAAATGTATACGATCTAAAGAATATTATACGGTAAAACATTTCACTGCTCTGATCATGGAGAAAGTTATGTTAAAAATGGTAGAAGCATTGGAGAGGATCCAAAACTGCCGCAAATGCTGGATTTCAAGGAGAATCAAGTTCGTTTTATTTTTTGCATGCAGGGAGTAGACTACACTGTTATTTAGATTTGGGCTAGGAAACAACACCTCTCACTTCTAATACTGTTTATAACCAATGGAAGTGCAGCACTGTGGCAGAAGTGGTTAGCAATTTTATTTTTAGTAATAATAGGAATACAGATGCAATTTGCCTCCCCTGCAATTCACATGCTTTTGCCCAAGTGTAAGTTTTCACTGCCAGTACTGGCCAGTTATTGTTACCATTACAGGGACAAGACAGCAGTCAGCTAGGAATCTATTGACCTGCATGGCGTTTGATTTGCTGTAACGAGTGAACAGCGTGTGGCCTATTGTATGAATCAAAAAGTGATGTCTAATCCATAAATCCCCTGTCACTTCTATATACCTAAGCACACGGCTGAACATAGAGCAAGTATTTTGCAAACATAAAACCATATGGCTGTAATAAACTCTATAATCATAATCACCAGCCAAAAAATAAACAAAGACGTCGAGGAGCTCTTACATTGATGGCTGCAATGGTCACCATGTTGGATCCATATAACTTCAGCCACATTTCTTGCACAGCTCTCCAGAAAGCTGCATAATGCTCAGGGCTCTTCCCACACATTTCTGTGATGTCTAGCCCAGCAGAGAAGATTTTGGGTACCGCCTTAAGACAAAAAGGCCCATGAATTTCAAATGAATAACTTCAACGTGTGTATTT
>WWET01000131.1:1058657-1069814 GCA_011038615.1 Limnodynastes dumerilii | reverse complement strand
GAGGGTTGGGGGGGTTTTATGTTGTCTTGGGTGGCCGTGAGAGTTGGTAGGTTAATGTCTTTGATTAGTCCTGTGTGAGGCCAAAGATAATTATGCTGCAGGTTCCTTGGGTCCTCTGGTGCTGGTTCCGTGATGGTGCAGATATAGGAGATAAGATGCACAAACAACGGGCAATCCCTGTGTATTACCAGTGGAGATAATTCGGAATGGAGGGGGGGGGGGGNGTGGTGGGTGGGGGCGTGTGGGGGGGGGGGGGGGGGGGGGGGGGGGAGAGATATGCACTCACCCTCTTGGTGTCTTGCTGTTAGGCACGTAGTCACAGGGGGGATGGTTCGGTGTTGTCCGTGGAGGATCTGGTTGTTGCCTGGTTCTATGCGTCTCTAAAGTGGAAGAGGAAGAATGGTGTGCGCCTAGCGCGTTACCCAGGTACGCAGAGGTGGAGGGGAGGGGGGGAGGTGGTATACTCACCCTGCCTCTCGACGGGTAAGTGGTTTGTGGTATGTTGGGCTTGTTGTGGGTGCTTCTGATCGGCGTCCACGCGTGCCGGCTTCCTGGTTGCTCCTTGTGGCGCTTCCCGATGACCTCAGCAGGTACCGAGTGCCAGAGAGACGTGGAGGTGGCCATTTTCCCGGAGCACCGCTATGCTGAGGCCCGGGAAGTGACTCTAGTGGTGCGCCAAATTTAAACAGGCGCTTTCTATCAGGCACTATCCATTCCAAGCAGGGATTCTTGTTACAGAGGAACTACAGGATGGATCAGAAGCGCCATTGAACCTTTTGGTATCCCTTGGATTGCTATAAGTACTGCAAATTCTTATGGATTATTGCTGGCTTGACTCTACATAGAGTCTATTCCTTAATTCCTGTTATACTTATTATGCCTGTGAAATACTTATAGCATGTTGCTATACATTGTAGTGTACAAATCTTCATTATGTCGCTGCATGCCGATTTAGAAGAAAAACGGCCACAGCAAAAGAAGTCGGGGTAAGCCCATATATTTTATTATATGTATTGTGTATCATCTAGCGAGCTAGTTAGTTACTTTTAATTTTAGGTTAGAAACCAGCAAAGAGAGGACAGAGCTGAAAGCTAAATACAAGAAAAAACACCTTTCAAGATGTTAATTGTGTGATAAAAACCTTTCCTTTGCTCCTCCGCAGCACACCATGGGTTAACCTTCCTTATAGGAGCCAATCAGGAAAGAAAGAAAGACAGACCCGGCTCCATAAAGCCATCCTTCCCCTTCCTTCTAGTGTCTTTCTTTCTTTCTTTCTTTCTTTCTTTCCTGTTTGGAGCCTAGATAGGAAGGTTTATTTTTCGTTTGCAGAGCTTACCTTAGACTCCTCTCACCAGCGCTTGCGGTTTGGTGAGAGAGAGAGGTGGAGGCCAGCCTTGCGCGCCGATCCTCGGTGCAGGACTGTAGGCCTGCCCCTACCAACGAGGGCGGGTTAGCAGGGTTTGGGTGCCATTTTCCCGTAGCCTGGCTTCTTAAGTCAGGCACGACGTCATCAATGTGCGTTGAAGCAGGAAGTCTTCCACGCTGAGAGCACGCTGCGGTGTTCTCTGCACCTCCAACATGCAGGATGATTCCAGGCCACAAAAGTCGGGGTAAGCTTCTGCCTGACTCCTTTTTTTTATTGGTTTTAGTGGATTGTAGTTAGAATAGCTTTTTCTTTTCTAGATATGAACACAGTAAAGTGGATGTAAAGTCCAAACATAAGAAGGCTCATATATCAAGATGTACCATGTGTGATGCTAAACTGCCAGAGGATTATAGTGGCATGGCATGTGCTGGATATAAAACAAAGCAGCAGCAACAACCATCACCTGAAATGTTGCAATTAGTTAATCTAATGAAGTCTGCTATGTCTGAATCCTTTGTAACCAAGGAAGATTTAGCAAAGTTTGCTGCTAAAAGACCCAGAGGTCCAATCCGTGATAATGCTCAGGATTCTGAACCTGAATTGATTACGGTGGTTTCTGAGACGTCCGATTCAGATACCGGATCTATTCACTCTAATGAAGAGGCTGAATTTAATCAAGACTTGGTGCATAACTTGCTAAAACTGATGTATAAATCACTGAATATTGAGGAGTCACAGGAACGATTAAAATTGCAGGATGCTTTATTTAAAGAAAAAAAGAAAAAGGTTAGAACCTTTCCACATTCACAAGCGTTAAAAGACATGGTTGAAGATGAGTGGAAAATCCCTGAGAAAAGATTACTTGTGTCTCACAAGATGTCCAAGATGTATCCTTTTAACATAGAAGAAGTAAAAAAAATGGGAGAATCCACCATTGGTGGATTCGGCAGTTGCAAGGCTGTCAAAGAAAACTACCCTACCCTTGGAAGATGTAAATATTTTTAGAGACTCTATGGAGAAAAAAAATAGAAGTCGGTTTGAAAAAGCAGCATTTGATTACGGGTGCAGCCCTGAAACCAGCAGCAGCCACTGTGGTTAGTTCGTGGATGGTGTGGAGAATTAGAAAGTAACATCTTAGATGGGATAAAACGTACAGACCTTACAAAATCTCCAAGATATTTAATTAGGAGTCGAATTCTTATGTGAGGCTACTATGGATTCAGTAAGGCTAGCTGCAAGAGCTGGCGCCAACGCAGCAGTTACCAGAAGAGCCTTGTGGCTTAAGCCCTGGGCAGTGGGTGCACAGTCAAAGACAAAGTTGTTATCCATTCCTTTTCAAGGGGACTTGTTCGGCAAAAAACTAGAGGACATTATAACCAAGTCATCTGGAGGAAAGTCCCAGTGGCTTCCTCAAAACAAAGTGGCAAAGAAAGCCTTTACTAATAAAAACTTCAAACCTGCAACGGACTATAGAGATTCTAGATCCTACAAGCCGGGTAGGAGTTACAGAAGAGGTCAGTATGCATCATCTATGGCTAATTTTCGTTCCCAAAGAGGTCGGGACATCAGTGCCAATCTCAAACAAATTACGCCAAGGACATCAATCCGAACACTCATCTCGGGGGCAGATTGTTAGGATTTGTGAGCCAATGGATGTCAACAACCCCGGACGTATGGGTAAGAAGTAATTACCCAAGGATACAGTATATAGGCTAGCTCTGAGTTCAAGCCTGCTTGCCATGATCCAGCAGCAAGTGGTAAAGGAAGTACCAATTCAGGATCAATATTGCGGCTTCTATTCCAGATTTTTTTGTAATTTGCAAAAAGACAGGAGGATCCAGAACCATACTAGACTTAAGAAGGTTGAATGTATTTATCAAAATTCGTCCCTTCAGGATGGAATCACTCAAGTTGATTCTTCCAGGACTGAAGCAGGGAGATTTCATGACAAAGATAGATCTGAAGGGTGCGTATCTTAATGTTCCAGTATACGAAAAGCATCAGAAGTTCCTAAGGTTCGAAGTGTTCGGCATTCAGAACACTTCCTTTCGGATTAGCAACGTCACCCAGGACGTTCACAAAAGTACTGATTGTTCTAATAGCAGAACTGAGGGTAAAAGGAATCACAATTTGGTCTTATCTAGACTATTTGTTGATAGTGGCATCAACCCAACAGCTAGCTCATCATACCGAGTATACAATAAGATTTCTGACATATCATGGCTGGCTAATAAACAAAGAAAAAAGTAATTTAACTCCAACTCAAAAATTACAATACTTGCCCTCAATCGCTAGGTGTCTTAGATCTTGTATCTCGCAATCATATATTTCTGCGAATGTTCAACCTCCGGAGAAACTCAAAGCCCATTCAACAAGGGCAATCTCCACATCATGGGCGGAGAAAGAATCCGCTTCCATTAACGATATATGTAAGGCAGCAGGATGGGCCTCTTTACATACCTTCGCAAGACATTACAGATTAGATGTGTTGTCTTCAGCGGAGGCAAAATATGGCAGAAAGATTCTGTCAGCAGTAGTTGATAAAAAAAAAAAAAATATTATTTGTTATTATTTGTATTGATCTTGCCCAGTGAAGTGAACTGCTAAGATAGATACCCATGGTTTGCTGCGGAGGAGAGGCAAAGAAAACTACAGATTATTACCTGTTAATGTGGTTTCCTTTACTCCTCCGAAGCAGCACACACTTCCCTCCCCATGTTGAATGTATTTTTGTGCACTAACTGTGTTTATTTAAGCTGGAAAAGTACGAGACACTAGAAGGATGGGGAAGGATGGCTTTATGGAGCCGGGTCTGTCTGTCTTTCTTTCTTTCCTGATTGGCTCCTATAAGGAAGGTTAACCCATGGTGTGCTGCTTTGGAGGAGTAAAGGAAACCACATTAGCAGGTAATAATCTGTAGTATCTGAAACTGACAAGGGTACAGCATGTTCAGAATGCATGACTTCCCAAGTACAACAGCCCATGCCACAAATGGTAGAGCTTGTTAATTACATGAAGACTGCACTCGCAGACACCTTTATGACAAAAAAGATATGGAAAATATTACAAAGAAAAGACCTAGAAGAGTCCTGAGTGACGCTTCAGATGTCTCAGACTTAGAACAAGGAGCTACCATGTCAGATGTCTCCCTTGCGTCAGATGACGACTCAGTGAATTCTTTGAAGAAGGAAAGTTTCAAGACTGAGATTGTGGATGATCTTCTTAAGTTGATATATAAATTGCTTAATATTGAAGAGAAAAAAGAAGAGGGAAAGCTTCAAGAACTCTCATTTAGAGAAACAAAGAGCACACCCAGAACATTCCCACTGTCGCAATTTCTAAAAGATTTAATACTTGAAGAGTGGAAACATCCAGACAAAAGAATATCTGCTACAAGTAGGATGTCCAAACTTTACCCTTTCCCGCAAGAAGAGGTCAACAAAGGGGAAGAGGCTCCAAAGGTAGACCCGGCCATAGCAAGAATCTCCAAAAAGACTCTTAAAAGATGACATTTCAGCTTTTAAAGATTCAATGGATAAAAAGATGGACAATGGTCTAAAGAAACAGCATTCGGTAGCTGGAGCAGCTCTCAAGCCAGCGGCGGCATCAGCCATTACAATTAGAGTATTGAGAAGCTGGTGCAGCTCTCTAGAGAACGATGTACTGGAAGGGGTAAAAAGAGCTGATTTACTGAAACAGATACAGAATATACAATTGGCAGTTGAATATCTGTGTGAAGCCTCTTTAGATTCAGTAAAGATCAGGAGCAACAGCAACCGTGATAAGAAGAGCACTATGGTTAAAACCTTGGCAGGCGGATAATCATTCCAAAAACAAACTCCTTACCCTGCCATTCCAAGGAGAGTCCTTATTTGGAAAAAACTTGGACAATATTATCTCCAAAGTAACTGGCGGCAAATCTTCGTGGTTACCACAAGAAAGAAGTAAAAGAACATACCAATACAGACAGCAGAGGAGTGCAGTGCCAGAATATAAAGAAGCGAGGCTTTACAGACCTGGCAGGGGATACTGGAGAGGACAGCAATCTATTAGTAGATCTACTTTTCATGAACAAAGATCTCGTGACATCAGATCCACACTTAAACAGATGGCCCAATGTAGCCGAAGCGGCCAGTCCGGAGGAATTAGTGGGGTCCAGACTTCTTCAATTTCATAATATATGGGCCTCAAGAATTACAGACAAGTGGGTACAAGAAGCAGTATCCACAGGTTACAAAATAGAATTTGTAATTTTCCCTCGGCCATGGTTCCTGGAATCACTGTTACCAACTCGGGCACAAGAACGCGTAGCATTAAAACAAAGCTTACCCACCATGATAAAACAGGTGGTGAAGGAGGCAGAAGAAGAGAAGTTCAACGGGTTCTATTCCCGATTCTTCATAGTCACCAAAGCAATATGCGGGTACAGAACCATCAAAATACAGACTTTCAAGATGAAATCACTGAAGTCTATTCTTCCCTACCTCCATCAGAATGCATACATGACTACCATCGACTTAAAAGATGCTTACTTACATGTGCTAATATTTCCAGGACATTAAAAATACCTAAGATTCATGGTATTTGGGACCCATTATCAGTTCACATCTCTCCCCTTCGGACTGGCCACATCCCCAGGGACATTTTTGAAAATTCTAATGCCAGTAATCGAACTTATAAGACTGGAAAAAATAGCAATCTGGCCTTAGACGACATGCTAATAGCAGCAAAGTCAACAGAAGAAGCAGAAAATCATACGCAAAAAGCTATGTCTATGTTAAAAGATTTCGGGTGGATAGTCCATATGGCCAAAAGTCAATTGGCACCCAAAAGACAGATAAAATACTTGGGAGTTCCATTGAACACCAACACAATGACAGGGTCTTTAACGGTGAACAGAGTGAGGAAAATTGGTTTACAAGTGCAAGAAATACAAACAAAAAAGTAATAACCGCAAACGACTGTTTAAAATGCCTAGGCCTTATGTTGGCAGCAATAGAGTCGTTACCATGGGCAAAAGCACATATGCGACCCCTTAAAAGATGCTTCTTAACTCAGTGGGACAAAGACCCCAAAAACAAATGGCAAAAGATATTGATCTCAAAAGAGGTCAAAAGATCCCTAAACTGGTGGACAAATCAATCAAGATTGGAAAAGGGCAAATCTCTTCAACTGTTGCGCTACATAGTCCTAACCACAGACGCAAGTGCAAAAGGTTGGGGAGCCACGTGCGGGAAACTGTCAGTGCAAGGCAGATGGAGCAAAAGGGACCGCAAACTACACTCCAATATAAGAGTTAAAAGCAGTACACATGGCATTAAAACAGCTGAGAAAAACGCTACAAGGACAGGCTGTTTCCGTACAGTCAGACAACAAAGCGACGGTGGCACAGCTCAACAGGCAAGGAGGAACGAAAAGTGTAAGGTTGTCACTAGAAACAAAAAGAATCATGACATGGGCAGAGAAATACCTGCTGAATCTGAAAGCCGTATTTATTGCAGGTACAGAAAATCTACAGGCAGACTCTCAGCAGGCACACCATTCTACCAGACGAGTAGCAGTTAAACGATGCAACGTTCAAACAAATCGTAAGCTTCTGGGGTCAACCACAGAGAGACCTTTATGGCCTCAAGAAGCAACAAAAAGGTACCGAGGTATTTCTCACGGTACAGAGACTTTCAAGCACTAGCCATAGACTCTCTGACAGCACCTTGGGACTTCAACAAAGCATACATCTTTTCTCCAATATCGATGATTCCGAGGGCGTTCAGAAAGATAGAAGCAGAAAAGGCAATGGTGATAGCAATTCCATTTTGGCCAAGGAGATCGTGGTTCACAAAAGTGATACAATTGGCCATAGATGCTCCATGGACGCTTCCAGTGTTTCCAGAGCTACTAACTCAAGGACAGGTGGTTCATCAGAACCCAGGTGCCTTAAAATTGACGGCATGGCTGCTGAGAGGGAGAACCTAAAAGATCAGGGATTCTCTGATAAAGTGGTGGAAACATTGCTAAAATCAAGGAAAGACACCACTTGTAATACTTATTACCGAATATGGAAAATCTTTTCAACATGGTGTGCATATTAACAAATGCAAAGAGCATGACATTCCTGCCATTCTAGACTTCCTGCAAGCAGGTCTTGAGAAAGGTCTCGCCCTTAGCTCATTAATAGTACAGTTATCTGCTCTCAGTGCAATCCTTGATACTGACCTAGCCAGTAATAAATACGTATCTAGATTTTTTTTTTTCAAGCCACAAAAAGGATCAGACCAGAGATCAAAAGACTCATTGCCACTTGGGACCTTAACTTGGTACTTGAGGCTTTAACTGAAGCACCATTTGAACCTCTAAGAGAGGTTAGTCTCAAAATCTTAACGTGGAAAGTAATACTGCTTGTAGCCTTGACATCAGCAAGAAGAGTCTCAGAGTTGCAGGTGTTGTGGATGGAACAACCGTACATGAATATTTATTCGGACATAGTGGTTTTAAGAACTAACCCTGATTTCCTACCAAAAGTCGTGACAAGATTCCACATAAATCAAGACATTTGCCTGCCATTTTTCTATCCAGATCCTAAATCTCCAGAACAAGTAAGATTACATAATCTAGACTTAGAAGTCCTATCAACGTAAATGGAAAGAGCTGTTACTGAGTTCAGGAAAACAAAACCATTGTTTGTGTTAATAGAAGGTGGCAGAAAGGGTAGTCCTGCATCCAAACCTACATTATCCAGATGGATAACATCATGTATCACGGAAGCATATAAAGCAAAAGGACAAATACCACCACAAGGCATCAAAGCACATTCAACCAGAGCAATAGCCTCTTCATGGGTGGAAAAAAAGGAAGCCTCAGTTACAGACATTTGCAATGCAGCAGTCTGGGCTTCAATACATACATTTACGAAACACTACAGAATGGACATCATGTCGGCCAAAGAATTTGAATTTAGCACTAAAGTATTAGATGCAGTATCTAAGAAAAATTAGATTGTCTAATTTTAGTATGGTCGGCCCACCCAGTGCGGTCTAACTGCTTGGGTACGACCCAGTGGTGTGCTGACATATGGAGGAAGGGGAAACTATAGTTTCCCCACTCAGTGATATATATATCCTGTATATTTGTTGTTACATGTGTTAATCGTATTTAATTTAAGGCTTTTGAAGTTGGAAGACACTATGCACCGGAGGAAGGAGGCTTTTATGGGCGATGTCGTCTTTATTTCCTGTCTGGTTCCACTGTTCCACTGTTCCACTGTTACCCAGTGGTGTGCTGACATATAGGAGTAGAGGAAACCATATCAGGTATAATCTATAGTATCTATATATCATGTGCAATACACAGTAAATTAATCCCACTCCTCCTAATCTATTATGTTAATCTTCCATCTACTCCAGCACACTATTCTATTGTATACATTCACACTCTATTTAAAAGCTATAAACCCCTTAGTAACTTCCCTCCCTCCCATTCACACCTTATATACTTTACCTGGCCTTTATCTGCTTCCCCGCTGCTCTGCAGACACCTTCAAAGGGGGATAAAAAAGGGGAAAAAAAGCCCAAAAACAGCAACCCGCAGCAACTGCAGAAAAAAACAAGCCCAATTCCGCTTGTTATAAGCGGACTTGGCAACTATGCGTACAGCTTGAAGGATATCATTGACTGCAGCATAGCAATGGTGTTCATAGGTGGATCATGGCTGTCAATCATTGATTTCCTTCCAGTTGCAAGATCCCTTGCAAAGTATAGAGCCGACTGCCGCTGCTACAGAGTGTAGCGGTAAATCATCAAAAATGCTGCAGGTGGTATGGAATTATGTATCTTTATCTCTTTCCTTCATTCCAAATTGAAGTTGTTAGAAAAAATAAATATGCACAGGGACCCCCACACATTGGTTTAACAGGGGTCCCCACAAACAATATATGCACTGTATATCACTAATTCCTACTAGAGTCCCTGGAAGGCAGTACAACAGAGTGCCAATGTGCAGGGAGGACTTTTCTGTGCATCAGCCCTCTGTAATTTGTTTCTAAAGGTCTGCGTTGCTTCACCCCCTGTGTAATATCATGATATGTGATGCTACGCAGGGTTATTAGCCCTGACATTTCTTGTGGCAGCCCTGGTCTTGCCTTATAGATGCTGAGTTGTATTTATTTGCCATCTTTTTACCACAGCTTTTATATTCAAATTTTGCTTCAATTAGCACTTATTTTTTTCCATATATTGCCAGTTCTTAAAAGGAGGCTGCTGACCAATGATTGGCCAGCAGCCTTCCTACCTACTACTGTACTTAGAAGCAACAACTGGAGTGGCGCTTAAATTAAGATGTTATACCTGCTTAAAAGTGCCCCAATAACACTTTGTTTGAGAATGCCAATGTAAATTATAGAGCAAGCAGGAGGATTGTAAGCGCTACCCTCGGTGACAGTAAAAATTATGTGGCAGGTGGTGGGAAATAGTCACAACCATTTATTCCAAAACATTTTTCTGACTGGTGGTACTGGGGACAATGTTGTCCTTAGGTCCAGCATTGAAATAGTGGCACTAGGGGGGGATGCTGCAGTATAGAGAGGTAGTAGTTCCAGGTGGGTGAAGGTGGCCTTGCAAAAGCTGAATCCGTAGCTTGAATAGTTGGATCAAACGGTCAGGGTGGTGTGAAGAGAGGAAGAGAGAGCAAGACAAAATACAAGCAAATTAAATAGTGATGCATTCACATGTAAGCAGAGTAAATGGGGTGTATCTTTAGCCAGGGAGGAAGCTGGTAGATCGATGCAGCATTATAGGTATTGGGAGCTGAAGTTCCAGGTGTTGTCCAGTGCTGCCGCAGGGTGCTTGTCCTTACAGGGCGCCTGGAAAGGGCTTCTAAATGGCCTCTGATGTAGGTTCTGGCTGGAGATATGAAGCTGGGACCGCTGGTCTTCATGATATCGGGACAGCTATTAGTAACTGCTGCAACTGTTTGCTATCAGCTGAGGGCTGTCAGCTTGAGGGTTGTGTGGGATGTTCATCAGGGATGAGCTGGTAGCTGGGGACTGGTAGAATGACTGTAGGATGTTTGGCACTGAGTAGTGGCTGAGTTGGAGACCTGCAGATGGTGAAGCTGCAGTGGTGGTTAGATATTATGAGCTGACTGAGCTCATTACTGTTTAAATGAGCTGGTTTACTGGCTGCTAACAGCCAGGACACCATAAATGATGCAGAGTGGTCACTAGGACACTGTTTGTATTTTGTCAGTGAGTAGGATTTGTTTTGTGGTAACAGCATGGTTGCCTACTTTTGAAAAGTCCTTTCAGGGAGAAAAGTAAAAAGCGTAGGGGCGGTCCCTGCGCTGCCGGGGGCGGTCCCTGCGTTGCCAGGGTTTGTGCATGTATGTCCTGCAAAGTATCAGCCCCCCCTCAGTATCTCCCATCATGTGCCTCCAGCCCCCCCTCAGTATCTCCCATCATGTGCCTGCAGCTCCCCTCAGTATTCTCCACCATGTTTCTATAGCCTCTCTCCTTTTTACTTACCTTTGTGTCCCGCTTTCCTTCTTCCTCTGCGGCGCTCTTCTGACTTCTCACTTGCCAACTCTCCTAGCTCTGCAATGGCTGGCGTCTTCTGGCAGGCACATCGTGAACAGCGCGTCGGTGATGTCATCTGGCGCATACGCAAAGCAATTTTAAGGAGAGGTGAATTCTAGGGTTACCATCTTTTCAACAAGAAATTCATGGACACAGACCCCCCCTGCGAAAAACCCTGGAAATTACATTTTTACTGTTTTATTCTTTTTTTTTTTTTTTTTTACTT
>WWET01000131.1:1037332-1049872 GCA_011038615.1 Limnodynastes dumerilii | reverse complement strand
TTTCATCGCTGCTACTACGGCTACCCTCAACTCCACCTCCTACCATACGGATCCTGTACTTTCCCCGGCCTGCCGGTATCCCTGTCTGGACTATATCTGTTGGACAGTATCTCTTCTGACGAACTGTTACTTGGACTCATACCATTGTCTCCTCTGGGACTCTCAGATACCGTTACTTCTGTATGCACCCATCTATTATTAAACCAGCTCAATTCCATTTTAACCCAACACTGTTGTCTCCATCTCTGAAACCCGGAACCGATCCCAAACAATCTTTGAACGTGACACTCTTAAAATGGCTTCCGCTCATGCTATTAACCCTTAGCATGCTGCAGCATCTAGTACTATAAGGCACAGCATGCCCTTGTATTGCAGGGCATGCGGTGCCTTCTAGTGCCATAAACACAGCATGCCAAGGGTTAATGGCATGCTGCCACATACATAATGTCCTCATAAATATTAAATACATACTATGGTCCCGTGCATATGCAAAAATAAACTTTGGCCTGATACATATGACTAAATAATTACTGCCCGATCCCTCTAATTATACAAATGCTGGCCCATACATAGAACACTTTAAATGCTGTCTCGATCGCTATAAACAAATCAATGCTGGCCCATACATAGTAAGATGCAAATGCTGGCCCGATGCCTAGACATCATGAAATAAATGCTGCCCAATAAATAGTATAGTGTTAACACTGGTCCGAAACATATAATTAATTAAATGATGCTCCATACATACATATAAATAACACATTCCCTGGTATGTAGCAAATAAAAATCCCTGCTTCCCCCCATCATGAAAAAAATTGTTCCCCCTAACCATTCCTAATATTTCTATGTACACAATCATCTGTAACAATAATAAATATTATTCATACTTAAGTAGTTCTCTCTTCATCCAGGCGACAGTGGTGAGTCCTGCCTAGGATCCTCTTGATTGGAGACTGGTCCGGCTTCTTCCTTGTCCCTCCGGCGAATGACTTATTGCAGGGCCCGTATTTACAATCTGACGCAAGATTATAAATATGGGCCCTGCAGTGACTTGAGTCCAAAATTTACTCTGGAGGGAGCTTACTATATTTCAATTCTAACAAGCATATCATGTCAAAAGAAAGAAAGTACAAAATGGTTCAAAGGGTAGTAGCCCTAACTGCCACATGTCCGTACAAACTAGTCACGCTCAGTCTATGCAGGGAACGTATTGACAATCATGATGCTTGACCTCAAAAGCACATAAGTGCTTAAGTCCACCTGGTCTTGCTCACAATCCTGATCTATGGGTGGCTAATTGTTAGAATAACATTTTCTGTTTTCTTATAACTGTGTCAGTTGTAGTAAATGTTAAACAAAAAAATTCATTGTTAAATTGTCACCTGCAATATCCCTTAAGCTTGCCATATACTAGAGCAATTATCGGCCCGATCACTCAATTATTGGGTGATCGGGCAAATAATCGCTGTAGCTGATGGCCAAAATCAATTTTTCAAACTCCAAAAAACCCACCAAAAACTCTCTAGTACGATTATTTGCAAGCAAGCTGAATGGCTCCCTATTTTTCAAAACTGCTGCATATCTATGTACTGTACTGCTCTGGCAGCTTTGAAGGTATACTTTAAAGCTGTCAGAACAGCATAACACATAGATATACATCAGCAGTTATTGCAAGGAGTAGTACAGACAGGGATCAGCCGAAGCGGCTTTGGCTGATCGCTGTCTGTACTACTCCCTGCAATAGACGCTGCTGCATATCCATATTCTATGCTGCTCTGAAGGTATACTTCATGGCTGTCAGAGCAGCTTTGTACATGTGCAGCAGAACCATAGAGAGCCCTGCCCTGCTAGTATTATCGGTCCCAGCAGAGGGGGTGTATGGTGCCGATAACGGGACATTTCCCTAGTGGCAAATCGTCCAGTTTATCGGGCCACCCCCTGCTGGGACCAATAATCGTCCTAGTTTATGGCCAGCTTTACACTCTCTGGATCCAGAGTCGGGTTTTTTTTATATAGGGCAACATTGTGCAGTAAATGATATAATAAATGTACTTTTTAATCGCTAATTTATTTTAACATGGTTTGTTTGGCCATTATGTTTTTGTGCATATGAATAAATAAAGCTTGTTTAATAAGAAAAATGTGCCTTGCCTAAAATCAGCACTTTAGACACAGTTTCTTCTGTTATGACAACATATTAGGGGCTTGCTGTTGTCACTTGTGCTGACGTTTTCTTTCATAATATGAACTATATTTACATTATTGTATCTTAAATACAGTGTGCATTATATTCTAAGATCTGTATGACTTTTAATTTGCATTGTTGATTTTTAAACTTGTCATTGGTGGGACAGAAAATAGACCTTCCCACGTAGCAAGCAATTTTTACATAATCCCTGTGAATGAACAGGTGGGATAAAATCTGTAATTACCCATTGTAAATTAAAAACTTGGTGTAAAAGATGTTACAAAAAACAAGAATTTATTTAAAAAAATTAATGAATTTGTCATGGGTTGGACAACTGGGATTGGTGTATGTCTTCAGTTAAAATGACCCCTTACTGTTTTTGGCCTTGGCTTCTCTTATTCTTTTTTTTTTTTATTTTTTTTTAATTTTTTTTTTTAATTTCTCTTTGTAAATTCACTCAGTTATATCCTGGGGACATAATAAATGGACGCTTTCAAGGAGAAGAATTTTTATTTGGCTCTAGAGTGATCTATACCTGCAATGATGGGTAAGCTTTTATTTTTGTTTTTTTTTATATGATAAAGTGTGTTTTAGCTTCAAATAAATGGTTCAAAAGAGTTATGTCTTTTTTTCTTCTCTTTATTTCCGTGTTATCTACCATATCACTCAAATGATAGCATAGAGTGGAATACATCAGAGGAGGCAAAAGATGCCTCGATGTGAGAAACTTTCTATACTACAATACATTGAAAAGAGAGAGGTGCAAGGTCAACTCTAGCATACTATACATTTTTATGCTGAGGCATTTTCTTTCCTCTGTTTCTGTGGCTAGCAGATTAACCCCTGCCTTTCATGCACCTGTTTACATTTACCTATAAATTGATTGAGCAACTTCCATTTTGTGTTTATGTATTTTCCTCTCCCCTCTCCCTTTCCGTGTGTATATGTATAATCTATATCTATCTATATGTGTAATAATATATAAAAACTAGAAACTTCTGTCTTTCTATACAAATCCAGAGTTTACAAGCGAAGAACGTGAAATTTTACATATGACTGTATTAAAACACGGCCGAGGAAACAAAAAAATTTGAAATCAAAATGAATTACTGTTAATTTTTCATTCATTAAAAACCACAAATTTTTGCTACGTGTGTGTGTATGTTCCAGCATAACTCTGGAATGCCTTGAGCGATTTACACCAAACTTGGTACACATGAGACTGGGTGTGGCATGGTACCAGCAAAGGTCGAGTGGGCATGGTCTAATAGCCCCACTCATTGACACAGCGTGACCACACCCTGCAACCTTACAAACTAGTCCCCTTTGACGGGGCTTGGAAGTGATGTGAGGGCGTCTGAGGGCTGGAGAATGGAAATATCCTATCCCAGGGCTGTGCGCACAGAAAAAAGAGCGCTACACGCATCTTAGCCAGATATATATATATCTATATCTATATCTATCTATGATGTGTGTATGTTCCAGCATAACTTTGGAATGGCTGGAACAATTTACACCAAACTTGGTACACACATGACTTACAATCTGGAAACAAATACTGTGGGGGTAAGACACCCCTAGTACATGTAAAGATAATGGAAAACAACCGATATTCGTGTTGAATCCATAGTTTTCAGGGTCACTGAGATGAATAGTGACACTCCCAATGCCGTTTAAGTCCAAATTTGGCCCCCATCAGCATGGGGAGGGGGTGAGAAGGGGTGAAAAATAAAATGTACAAAATGACTGACATTACTGTCAAATCCGTAGTATTCAGGGTCGCTAAGCTGATTGGTGACAGTCCCGATGAAATTGAAGCCTGAGTTTAGTCGAATAGAACGAATGGGGACTTCTCGATTTGTAGTCTGTAATGGGGCAGGGCTTTTGGAAAAGAGGGTGTGGTTTCAACAAATAAGTTCAGCTGTGAGCAGAGTTTGGTCAGAAAAAGGACAGAGATCATTGTGAGTGACGGGAGTAATGGGGGATGTGACAGGAGGAATGAAAGGGGAGTGACGGGGGGGAGTAGCAGAGGAGTGACAGGGAAGTAGCAAAGGCGTGACATGGGAGTTACAGGAGGAATGACAGGAGGAGTGAAAGAGTGACGGGAGTAGCGGAGGAGTGGCACCTAACTCCTTAAGTTAACTTTAAGTTTTAAACCCGAGCAACGCCAGGCACTTCTGCTAGTATATATGTGTTTGTGTGTGTGTATGTATATGTATATAATATATATATATATATATACACACACAAGAGAGAGTGTCTTCTAAATAATGAAAATGAAATGATTTTCATTTATCTAGGTCCTAGCTAGGCATTGCCAGCTGTACTAATGGAATGTGTCTCTTACTACATACTTTAAGATAAAAATCAACTCAAGTGACTTTAAGTACTTTGTACTATTTCATGCTTGAGGTATAGGATACTTATTTTGGTTTGATAAAGCTACACAAAATATCTCCATTTGACAATTTAAACATCCACAAAATTTTTAAATCCCCCCTTTTTTTTGGAGAGATAGATAGATAGATATACACATACACACCATTCCTGGTGCACTGTTAGATACCTTATATTCAAGCTTTTTGTGGTTCCAGAACAAGGAGTGTTTTGGTATCCATCAGCAACTAAGGGTTTCCATCAGCAACTAATGGTTTTATTGCACCATTCAACAGTTTATTTCATATTCATTTTAAACATCATACCATGTACACAGATTTAACAAAATATATCATGAATGGATTTGCATTTACTGTTTCTTGCATATTCATAATAGTGGATTTGTAGTAATAAAATAGTTTTTGCAAGATGTGCTTTAGATGCTGTAAATTTCTTTTTTAACTTTTTTAGATACATATTATCAAACAAACGAAACTACAGAGACTGCCAAGCGGATGGACAGTGGTCCAATATTGCCCCTCAATGTGACGGTAATGTGCATTTTGACAGAATTTGTTATCTCTTTAGTCTTTAAAACTGGATGGCATCACATTTTCTGTTCTTTCTTTCGTTCTTTCTGTAAATAGTTTTTACTTTATGAGTATATTGTAAAACACAATCATCATGAACGATTTAATATCTCAAACTGTCCCATCAGTATAAATGAAAGACAACTGCACAGGCACCTGTTTTTCACAGTTGTGAAAATAGAAATTATAGTATGATACAATTTGCAAAAAAATATTTTATCATAACATTAAATCCTCTAAAATGGACAAATATATTTTTGTCACATCAAATCTTTTGTGGACAAAGTTTTCTGTTGGGCAGAAATGAGCTCTAGTCATGATTGTGTGTTGGCCCAGAGGAAGGCTATGTTTGTGCGTTTGTAGAAACACATACTGCAACAAAACTCTTTGGGACAGATTTACAAAGCTGTGGGTTTAGAAAAGTGGAGGGGTTGCCTATAGCAACCAATCGGATTCTATCTCTCACTTTTCTATTCCATACTAGAGAATCTTAGCTAGAATCTTATATTTTTTTTTTCCCTCAAGCATTCATATTTATATGAAATATGTATATATGTGATGACTGGATTTTCTCACAGAAAATATGTTTAGATTTTTATGATTTTAATTGCAAACTTGTTTTGTCGTGCTGCCATAATGTTATTTCTCATTGAAACCTTACACATATAAGTAATAACAAAATATAAAGACTACAAATATCAGGCCGTATGCAGACTCTTGGACGTATAACATATACGTGCTTGACTACTGCGCATGCGCAGTTCATTTATTACTTAATCTACGTATCTGTTCCATACGTAGATTGTGTACATGTAGTCTTTAAAACCGCATATACGCAATCTAAGTATGGAAAAGATACGTAGATTAGGTTAGCCCATCTGTAATATACAGAATATTCTGAGATTGATTCAAAGTTTGAGAGTAATGGCAAAATAGGTTCAAGTGTAGACCTGGGGGAGTATTAGTGGGCTGGTGGCACATAATGGGAGTACTGGGGGTGGAGACTGGTGGCACATGATATGAGTACTAAGGGGGCCGGTGGCACATGATGGGAGTACTTGAGGGGTGGGTGGCACATGATGAGAGTACTGGGGGTGCTGGCATATGATGAGAGTACTTGGAGGGGCTGGTGATACATGGTGTGAGTACTGGGGGGGAGACTGGAGACACATGATGGGAGTATTGGGGTAGGGAGGCGCTGAAGGCACATGATGGTAGTACTGGGGGGATGGAGGCACATGATAGGAGTATAAGGATTCAGCAAAAAATGGGTGGGGTGGGGTGCTAGTCCCTTACTTTGCCAGGGGTGCTGGACCAATAGATAAACATCTGTCTGTCCGTCCGTCCATCCAGTAGATGTCCCCAGCGGGGGGGACTGGAGGCACATGATGGGAGGGGTGGGGTGCTAGTCCCTTACTTTGCCAGGGGTGCTGGACCAATAGATAAACATCTGTCTGTCCGTCCGTCCATCCAGTAGGGAGCATGTCCCCAGGGTCCATCTGTCCAGTAGGGAGCATTTCCCCGGGCTTGGGCATTGGCTAAAATTGTGCATGAATTGTGAAGGTTATGGTCACATCTAGTAAGTTGATCAGTGGATCTGAGAATGTTTCATACCAACTGGTATAATAAAAAAAAACATTTGTGGATGTTTAGTCTGACAGAGTGGGAAGCTGTCATAAAGCTTTCCCATGTCCCAGGGCTGGGATATGGGGCTCTTTACTAATCCACAACTATAATATACACTTCAACGCTACAGTGGATATAATCAATAGTAGTTTGTATCTCCGCGCGCACTTAATACTAGTATCTGTGCCATTCAGAATGGCCCATGTGGGACTGAGTGGTACATAATTAAGAATATGTTGGGAGGCAAATATCTGGACATGTCATCAAAACACTTTAATTGCTGGGTATTCCCACATACAGTGATAACAAGAGGCTGATGGCTGATCACATTTTAGACAATGGTCTGTCTTGGATAAGCCCACTGCATGACTTCTTTTTGGGGAAAAAAGTTCAAAAACATTTCTCTGTACATACTAGCTTTTAATTGTGGAATTTGAAAAAGTAAGGGCGTTAAGTAATTGTTCAATGGTTAGATTAAGAAAAATTTCCAGCCACATTAGCAATCCAGATTGAGTTCAAGTATGGTTTATGGACACTCTGTATTTTATAGTGCTGAGATATGGCACATTTAGACACCTGTGATTGGAATAACATTGTGTCCATTGGGTTTCTCCAGTCGGCAGAGGAGAAATGTGAGACCACTGCTTTAACATAATGACTAGCTTGGTGTATGGCAAAGATATGGGTTACTGGTAGCTCCTAGTTATCATGAATTTGTTTACTGGTTACTATCTGCTTTCTACATGGATCTATAAGATTGTAGGATTCTCTTTGTCCTCCAACCTGCAAATGGATAGGAAAACTCTCCATGATGGAAGATGTCTAGTGAGCGGCAGGAACAAAGTATGATAGCTGTTGACTCCATTTTTTTCCCCCCCTAATCTTATGCCAAGCTTTTATATGTTGCCACTAAAAATGAATTATCCAATATACTTTTGCATAGCTCTGTCCAGTGCAAATGTAAACAATTAGGAAGAGCGTAGGCATCTCCAAGCGTTTGCTCCACCTGTGTTTTTGTGTATATTTCTGTGCTGTTTAACCACACAAATATATCACAAATATAGTGGAGGACGCAAGCCTGGTTGTATGATTTTAAATTAGGAAGGTTTATTCCACCTTCTGCTTGACTTAATATGGTTGAACTGATTCTAGGGTGTTTTTTGTTCTGGATAAAACTGCTAAAAGATAAAAAAAAAATGTTTTGGGGATATGATTGGTAACATCTGCAACAACCATTATGAAAAAATTATTTTTAATAGGTTTGCCTTGCCCAAATAATTGAACGGGAGTTTTTGCCAGCTATTTATCTCGGACAGATTACTGGAAATCAACTCACAAGTATGTCAAAGAAGACTCTGCCCAGGAAATCCGAAAGCCTCTAGCCTGCCGTTCCTCACATCTGGGCTTAACGGCATTGAGCCTGATTTCTGTAGGGGTAGAGAGGCTTGAAGCTTGAACCCTCTGAACTCTGTGTAATCTGCTTCCAAAATTACGGTCAACCGGAGAGAAAGCAGACCCATGCACACTTGGTGATGAATACAACTCAGCTCTAGGGACACCCCCCCCCCCCCCCCCCCCCCTTTATTTGTGCCTCGAAGACAGATGAGCAGCCTTTATTTATACAGTTTAAAACATTGTTAATAGGGCATGTGTTATGCATTATATTGATAGGCGTTGCTATTGGTGGGCTTCATCATGATTAGTTTTATGACTTTCTCAGCAAAATGTATCTTGTCCTGCCACCAGTTTTTCTTACAATTCTTGTTAACGAAGACTGTGCTTGTAGATAACCTTGGACAGAAAGCTGATCTCTCCACTACATTAAAAAACTATACAATGTTTCTAATATGTGCACAAATGCAAACTATAGCATAATAAGCAATTCAGTCTTGCTGATGGAGGCTCACTGACTTAGTTTCGGCCTTGTTTTAGTCTTCAAGAAGAATCTGTTACTCTGTAATTCTTATTTCAGGCGACAGGCCAACTTTGTCTTGTGACTGCAGAAGTTATATCTTAATAACATTTGTGAAGGAAAACTTATATTTGCAGAATATTTTATTTTTAATTTGCCTATATTTTTAACCTCACGCACGCAACTAGTAGCAAATGTCGTAGGGCTACCTTATCCTTAGGTTTGTAGTTGTGTGCGTAGGGTGGCTAATTAAGAATGTTACTGCATAACCATGCCCAGATTTGCTCATTTAAATGCCTCACTCCTCCCAATCTTATCTGCGGACTAAATTATTCCTGGCACGCCTTTTCCTTAAGTTACTACGAACCTAGCTGCATTGTGTTTGTAGTGGTGATTTACCGCAATCCCGTTAAGTCCAAAGTAGATTGCTGGTATAAGTTAAACATTACTATGCATGTGCAGTATATCCCTTCCGAAATTATTAACTGAATCAGGCCCATTGCCACAGACTTGGTGTGATTAACAGAAAAGCCTAAGACCTTTCCAGATTCCGCTATCTTGTTGAAGATTAAGTCTAGAGAGTGCTCAGGATTTGCCACATATAGGAGAAGATCATCTGCAGATAGTTATTTCTGTACAGGGGTTTCCTATATTAATGTCTTTCAAAATTATCCAAAGCCTGAAGCAGTCAAAGCAAAGGATCAAACACCAGGTTAAACAAAAGTGGGGACAGGGATCATCCCTTACGAGTGCTCCTAGGCATTGTGACCTTAGCTTTGAGTCCCAAAATTCTTCTAGACTTGCTTCATATATATTTTTTTTGAATGTGTGCCCACAAAAACCTTGTTGAAGGCCTTCTCTGTATCTAGGCTCAGCAGAATGCACCATCTGGTGTTGTGATCAGGCAAAGCAGATGCCACCACTACCGTAATGGCAGTCCAAACTCCAGGACATTTGGTGTGGTGTGATTTGCAATCAGATTGCAATTATTTTGGCCAGCAGTTTTCATTGTTTGTTCACTAAGGTAATGGGCCTATATGAGGAAATCCAATCAGGGGGCCTTTATCGGGTTTTAAAATAAAAATGGTATGAGCCTTATTGAATAAAGTGTAAGGGGGCTGATCTACATAGTGTTCGGAAGAGGGTCACCAGAAACAGAGCAATATTATGTTTTAAGAGTTTATAAAATTCAGAAGAATACCTGGAGACTTATTGTAATTTAGGGATGTGATGGCCTCTTATTTCATCTTTTGTAATATCTCTTTGGGAGGAGTTAGTCTAGGAAGATTTGCGGCCTGTTGTGTAGAGTAGGATTATTGGGTGTGGCTGTGTAGAGGTCCTCCATAGTGTTTGTTTTTAATGAGCTTTTTCTAATCTTCCTAGAGGTAAATCATATGGGGAAAATTCTTATTTATGTTGGGCACAATACATGCCGTGGTAGCACCAGGGTACATAGCATGCTGGCGCATTTAGTGCTGCAAGTGTTAGCATGCACTGCCAGTTAAAGGCATGCTAGTGGTTGGAGTACTACAAGAGCCAGCATGCTACAGTGTTACATGGCTGCCAGGTGATTGCTGTAGTTATTAGATAGAATGGGCGTAATTAAAGTTTGTTTGTGTAGGAACTACAGAATAGTAAATTCAGTTTGTGCCCCAAAACCACTGGCAATGTGCGTTGGTTTCAAAATAGTGTCAAAACTGCTCCTTAGTAAATTTTACTCCAAAGTCTTAAAGAAGCTGCTTATTTGTTTCTCCTTTGGCTGGATGTTTTCCTACTTTGCCCAGGCATGTAGACCTTCTCAGACGATTGCACTGCAAATGTTCACGTTTTGCATAATTTTTTATATAAAACAGTGGTTAATGGAAATATAAGTGGTGGTATGTAAACATAGAAAATAAAATAAGTAAATTGAGATTTATAGACAAACCAGTGGGTGAAGCGATTATATTGCATAGCACCATTTACCGTCCATACTTCGAGCACCGATATAAAGTGTATACCTTTACATCCAATAATATGATTGTATGCAATAATGCAATTGAATGCTTTCACATCACAGGTAATGTTGTTGTATTCATTAACTTCATAAAATTTGAATAATTTAGCTTTAACTCTAGCCAATTGAACCCTATAAAAGACAGAAATTGAGCACTATCACAATTCAAAAAATTCATTCAATACAAAAAAATAATTGTTTTATTTTTTTTCTTTGACAGGATGGATCATTTAACATTTGCAATGGGCTTGAAAAGCCAAGGAAATGAGTTGTATAAAGCTCACTGCTATGTACAATCTCTGAAAATGTATGATCAAGCCATAGCTGTGTTGTCAGAAGTTTTCTACTTTGGCTCCATGTAAGTGTGTAAACTATATTTAAAATTCTAGTTAGAGTGTGTAGTTAAGGTGCAGTTTTAATTGTGTTAACATTTGATATTTTGATACTAATATTGTTAATATATAATGTGCCACAAGTTCCACAACGCTGTTCATTTTATGAAGAGTAGTGCAAAATGAAACCAGTAAACCACATATACAATAGAGAAAAAAGGACAAGTTAAAAAACACCTGTACACTGGAATGTGCAAGATTTGCACTAATGGGTGTTACGACACTCCGGGTTTACCTGGCTGAGATCCGGAGTGGTCGTAGAGAAGAAAGCGAACTGGAGTGACGCCCCGGGTTTACCTCGGGGAGAACCAAGGCGGTCACAAAAGAAGGGAAGGTAGTGACCGAGCCGACTGCCGGGGCACGGAGACTTTACTATCGGGTGGATTTCACCAGAGCCCCTGGTGGTGGGGATGGATTTGGCTGCGCCCCAATAGTCTGGACGTGCCCCGTTGAACCAGGCTCGCAGAGGAGAAACGGAAACCCGGAGTGAACCCCACACCGAAGAGACGGGAGCAGTAAGGTAAGTGGGAGTAACGTCAGACCGGAAGGGACCGGACTGAGACGGACTACGATCAACACTAAACAAGTAACGACGGACGGAAGATAGTTCACGGGACTGGACAAGACGGACTAGGGCTCGCACACTCGCAGACATACAGCGGGCCCCCCGGAGGGGTAACATCGACTAACACTCCAGGAAAGGTATAGGTAAGATGGGTAGGTACACACACTAAGGAGGGAGAGTGAGGGCGAATACACAGTAGGTACAAATGGAGGCGAGGAGAAAGCAAGGTAAGTGGGCAAGCAACGGTCAGATCACTAGGCTAGGCTGGAAGCAAAAGCACTAGGCACACAAAGGAAATAGCAGGTCACAGGTCTGACGGGCAGAGACTATAACCGGCGCCAGACTGCACAAAGGAGGGTGCTGATAAAGGAGTGGATGAGCCCTAATTGGCCAGGGCAAAGGTCCAGCCCCCTGAATGGTGATGCGTCCCCCTGGCGACGGGGAACGCACAACAAAACGGCATGCACGTGGGACGCGCGCTCAGGAGAGAAGCGGCGCCCACGTGGTAACCAGGGAAGCGGTAACCAAGGCAGCCGTCGGGTCAAGAGAGTCCCTGGATGAATAATACAGCAGCCGCAGCAGAGGAGAGAACTGCTGCGGCCAGCGTGCAGGCGCCCGTGGTGGTTACCAAGGAAGCGGTAACCACGAAGGCCGTCGGGCAGGGGAATCCCCGAAGTGAGTATCAGCAGCCGCAGCAGGTGAGAGAACTGCTGCGGCTAGCGTAACAGTTCCTAGAAAAAGGAAAAGGCTCAACAGAGTCGAGGTGGCTTACAAAGCCATGACAGCTGTCATGTTTGACCAGTTGTTCGAAATGGACAGAGTGATGCAGCATCAGGAGGAGGCCCGCATGAAGTCCTATTTTGAACACGAGCGTCAGCTGCAGCAAGCCTTTCTT
>WWET01000131.1:1017095-1034043 GCA_011038615.1 Limnodynastes dumerilii | reverse complement strand
CATACACGTGGGGCTGTGTACTGTATAGAGGTTGTGTACTGTGTAGTGGCACTGCTATACTGTGGTTGTGCTCTGCCCAACCTCAGTGTATGACCAATTGTCATTTTTACGAACAGATTTGTGCGGACAGATTTGTGTGGCAATCATAAAGTGAGGGATAACGCCCCAAAAATAATTTCATACTTTTTGTGTCTAATATAATATATACTACTGTATCAATGTATAGGGTACTCTGCCCAACCTCAGTGTTTGACCGATTGTCTTTTTTGTGGACAGATTTGTGCGGCACAAATTGACTTCTGTCGCTTAGCTTAGTCATCCAGCCAACCTTTTTCCCTAAACTGGATAAAAAACATTACTATGAGCTGTAAGGTGATCAAAATAGATTTGAAATGAATGTTATTGAGGGTAATAATACTGTAGGACCAAAAACACTCCCAAAATCTATGATTTTAGCTATTATTATTAATTTTTTTTTTTATTTAAACCAAAACACACAAGGGTGGTTTTGGCAAAATCAAAACACGGAAAAAAATACAAAACCAAAACACAACAAAAAATGGCCAGGCGCACATCTCTAGTTATCAACCCACTTCCCCAGACGCCACATAACAGTCAGGAGATAGATAACATATGCTCCCAAATAAAGTACTGGATCTGAGCCCGCCCATAAAACTAAACCCGCCGCCTTCATTTGCAAACAAACCAGCATCCCAGGCTAAGGGAGAAAACTCCATGGTGCACCAAGGAACTGCATCTCACCTAATACACAGTGATCTGCACTGCATTCCCGCCGACACCTAAATGAGACAATCATAGCCATAATAACTTGTAATAAAGGAGAATTGGAGATACAAAAGAGAACAGCATAATCCAAAAATAATCAACAAGTCAAAAAATAGTAAAGCTGGGGAGGGGGTGTAAATTTCCCGATGACAAAGATACATGCCTGAGGGGGCCTATAAAGCACATTCCTTCTAGCCCTCACCTCTGGCTTATTGGGCCCCAGAATTATATCAGTAAATAATAACTAATTTATAATGACTACCTCTTCCCAACCCAGGTTTAACTTCCGTTGGGTTCATTCTTAACTTTCGGTTGTCCAAAAGTGGAATTAGAGAAGAAGCAAACTAGAGACCAGTGAGCCTAACATCAGACCAGTGAGCCTAACATCAGTAGTAGGGAAATTTATGGAAACACTGTTAAAGGAACAAATTGTACAATATCTTTTATCCATTACCTTGCAAGATCCAAAGCAGCAGAAGTTAATGTCAAACAAATCTTATTGATTACTGACTGGGGAATAAAAGTATTAGACCAAGGGGGACCTGTAGACATAGCTTATGTACATTTAAATAAGGCCTTTGGTACTGTGCCACTTAAATAAGATGGAAAATTTGGGATTGGACTCAAAGATAGTTGTGTGAATAAGTTCTTGGTTACAGGATAAAAACAGAAGGTTGTAGGAAATGGAATTCCCTCTGGGGATGGTAAGGTTATCAGTGGAGTTCCCCAGGGATCTATACTTAGACCAGTGCTGTTTAATATATTTACTGTGAAATTACCTGTGGTTTTGAGAAGAAAGATATGTCACAGGGTAGACACACCAGGCGGTAAACAAAATGAGTGATAATCTAGATAGATCAGTGGAATGGTCAAGTCTGTGGTTATTGCAGTTTAATGCAAATATATCATTATGGCACTACATTAGAAACTACTGAGGAGGAAAGGAATCTATGGGCTAGATTTACTAAACTGTGGAAATCGGAAAGTGGAGATGTTGCCCATAGCAACCAATAAGATTCTAGCACTCACTTATCTATTGCATACTTAAGAATGGCACCTAGAATGTGATTGGTTGCTGTGGGCAACATCTGCAATTTTCCTTTTCTGCAGTTTAGTAATTCTAGACCTAGAAGTTACAATGTCATGTGAAGTAAGGAGCCAAGCAAGTAAGAAAGCAATGAAAAAAGGCAAGCTAGATGCTTGGCTGCGTTGCAGGTCCCTGTTGCGAAGGCTCACATAGCGAACTAGGGACAGCCGAGAGCTGTTTTTCGGCTGTCCCTATTTCGAATGCAAGCCCTCTCATAATTTTTTTTTTATGAATTGGTGAGTATGCAATTTCGGAAGCGCCGCCGCGGACTTAGGGTTAGGTAGCGTGGGGGGAGACTTAGGGTTAGGCTGTGGAAGGGACTTAGGGTTACGCTGTGGGGGGTGACTTAGGGTTAGGCTGCAGGGGGGACTTAGGGTTAGGCTGCAGGGCGGGAGACTTATGGTTGGGGTTAGGGAGTGGGTTAGGGAAACTCACCTTTCGGAGCATTTTCGGTGCTCCAGGGATCAATTTGCTATGCCTCATCGAGGCATAAGCAATCGATATCCCAGCCAGTTCAGAACTGGCTGGGAGCGAATGGCCCATTTGAAATAGGGCCGTTCACTACAAGGGCCCACACTCACTTGGTTGCATAGGGAGAAGGATTAGTAGCAGAAAGAGAGAAGTAGTGATGCCACTTTATAGCTTATTGGTACGGCCTCACCTGGAATACTGTGTCCATATCTGGAGGCCAAATCTCAAGAAAGACACAAATACATTAGAGATTGTGCAAAGAAGAGCAATTAAAATGGTTTATGGCCTGTGTCGCAAAACATACAAAGAAAGAATAGAGAAACTAAACCTGTAGGGAGGACGGAAGCGAAAGGGGGAATGGATAGCAGCTTGCAAATATATCAAGGGGTGCAACAAGGTAGAGGAGGGTGGCAGTTTTCAAAGTAAGATGTGCATAACAAAAATAAGTTCATGCTTATAAATTGCAGGTGGTAATTTCAGAGGAAATGTGCAGAAACATTATTTCATTGTAGTGATAAGTGGAATAGCCTCCTGTCTAAGGTGGTAGAGGCTAACACAAGAGAACAGTTTAAATATGCTTGGAATAAATCACAAACTAAATTGGGGCTAAAAAAGGATCTAAGGTTAATATATTTTTAAATAACAAATTTGGAGGTCTGGATGGGCTAGATGTAAAAGAAACATTGCATTGGTGGTGCAGGTAAATTACAAAGATGTAATTCATTTATATGTGTCAAAAACCCTTGTGTGTCTGTTTTAGACAGTCATTTAAGAGTTCCTAGGGTAGGCTCCCTCCACTTGGTCCATCCCTGGTAGATAATCCAGTAGGTTAATTCAGAGTATCTCTTATAAGAAGTATCAAACAAGGTTTTGAGGCTGTTTCCTCAGTCTCTTATTGTCTGGGAAGAAGGACAGAGGCCTGCTGAGAGAAACTGTCAATGTTGTGGGTAAGTGCTGTGAGAGGGGCTTTAGGACCTGCCACTACAATTATGGATTATTTCTATGTATTAGATAAAGGCTGGACAGGCCAAGATTTTTTATTGTTTCTTTTGCTTTGTAAATTATTTGCTTGTTCACAAATAATACTAAATATGGATATTTGGGTCAAGGCTCTGGTACAGTTTGCAATTACTTGCATTTCTAGCAGTCCTGATCCTTATCTGCACAAACAAGTATCTTTGAGAGTTGGATACCCCAAAATTGTTACATACGCAAACACTACTATAAACATCTCACCACATCCCCTATTCTCCTAACACAAAAGCTTAGAATCTAATACTTGGAAACAGACAAAAGTAATTTTTCTAATAATTATTTTGTGCTTCATTTCATAACATGATAAAAGTATTGATACTAAGCCACTTCATCTCCATAAATGGGAATCCTCTTCATTTTATTATTTGACTTCTAATAGATTCCTATATTGTGTAATATAATGAATGGCGTTTTTTCATGCTATCACATAGTGAAATAGCAATTTTCCTTGGCCGTAAGGTAAACAGAATTGAACGTGATACTGAACAGAAGGGTTTCCCGGCCAGCATGATGTATTTTACAAACAAAAAAAGCATTTAACCCTTCGACTTCAGGGTTTTCCTACATGTACATAGTCTTCTGTGAACCATAACACGATATGTAACAAATAACACTTTTTGTATCGATGCATATCGAAATGAGAAAAATGTTTTTGAGACTCTCATGCATTCGCTTTTTAACCACTTCCACTCAAAAGATTTGACTACTGATAGAATCTTATGTTTTTTCTCAATGAAAAATTCCCGAAAGTACTAAAGTCTTGAACTGAATGTATTAAAGAGAATGTCTATACTGAAAACTGACTAGAAGGAAACCCTCATTTGCAAACGGAATACAACTTGTCTGTCAGAAGTATCGTTGGAATAGAAGCAGACTTCGACTACTGCTGCATCAGAGATCCAAGGCCAAATCCCTGTTGCATCCTAGCTACCGTACAAGGGAGGGGAAGCCACTCCATTCATTCGTACAGTACGTAGTTATGCAGGCATTTTTTGCTCGTAGGTCTAGATCCAGCCCTAGGTCATTAAACAGTTGTCATATTAATTATACAAAAAAAAAATGAATTGTTGAAACCTGTTGCATGAAATTTGCTATGGGATAAAATAATATTATGATAATAATATAATATAATTATTAATATAATATTAGTTCACTGAGTACATTCTACAACACTTTTTTTTTGTTTTTTTTTACAGAAAATTCACAATCATGTTTGTTTGTTGTTGTTTATTTAAGCCAGATAAGCAGAGGATTTTTATTCTAGTCAATACGCAACTGTATGTGCAGTGCATTTGCGCACCCACTGCCTGAGAGCTCTGGATCAGGTCCATCTTGTCAAAACTGGGCTAAAAAAGGGTTAACTTATTTTACTGGCCCACTATAGGACTTCAGCACAGACATGAGCTAGATAAGAGACGAAGTATTGCTTGTTAAAGACTTTTACATGGAAAATTCTATTTTATCAAAACTGTGGAAGACTTGTTCCTAGTGGGGATGACAGCCATGTATAGGTAAAAACTTAAACATGCTTGTGTGGAAAGCACCTAGATAGTTGTAAAAGATAAGATATTCAATATATTCTTATTCCAACAAGTGTCAGAAATGTGAAAAAAAATTCCTCTTTTTCTCTGTGTATGTTGAGGGCTTTTTGCCAATGTGGTGATTATAATAAATTATAATAATATTTTTTTTAAAAAGGGGGAAATAGTAAAAATAAATCTAAGAGTAGCATTTCCTTAATAAAAACATTCTTGTGAAACAAGTCCTCGATGAGGCATAGCAATCGATCCCCGGAGCACTGAACATGGTGCACCTATAGGTAAGTGTTAAACACTACCCCAACCCTTCCCCTAATTCTAGCCATAAACCTCCCCTTCCATTACCCTAACCCTCCCTTCTCCCTAGCCTCACCCTAACCCTCCCTTCTTTAAAACCTAACCCTGAGACCCCCCCTTCCCACACCCTGACCCTAACCCTCCCCTTTTATGGCTCTTCCTAAGAGCCTAACCCTAACACCCCTAACACTAAAAGTCCCCGGAGAGGTACTCACCTCTCCGAAGCTGTCAGCGGCGGGTCCTGTGAAATTGAATGGGTGAGTATGCTGATCGGTACACTTCCCTATTCATAAAAAAAATTCTAAAATGGCTGCCTATTCTAAATAGAGACAACTGTCTCTATTTGTAAAAGCAGCCCATCAGAGCGGGGACTGCAACCGAGTCAAAGGATCCTTAACCACCAGCTAAAATTAGATTTAAGGGACAAAAAGTATATTTATATATAGCATTGTATATTTCGCAAAATACCAAATAACCAAGTATTAAATGCTTGTAATGGTTTTTCTTTCTGAGGATTCTGGGTTATACCATGCAATAGAAGGAAAATTAGGCCATAGTAAAACTCATAAAAGTTAAGTTCTTATCTGGGAATTCATACTTAAACTACTTGTTTTCCCAATAACTGAATAATAGCAAGTTAGTGTGTTAACTGGTTAAGATTGTTGTAGTTATTGTATATCACAATGTGTATAGTGTCAATGCTCTAAAGTGCATGCATCATGATTCAAATAAATTCCATACAATGACATAAAACAGACAAAAATAGTCCTATCCAAATGGGCTTGTATTTTAACATGTGTACAGTTGCCACGTAGGTATCAGAAATTATAACTATTGGTTGGGAAAATGATTGTAAGAAGTTAGTAGTACAATAAATAATTAAAACCACATCATGGCTAGTGTTTGTGATGTGATGTCAGTTTTTAGGACATAATACATGTATTTTAGGAAAAAACCTAAACAGGTCTCTTACCCACCTTTTAGAAGAAAGATTTAGTGGTATAAGAGCCATGGAAATAAGTGGACACTATATAGAGCTGAACTTTTCCTGCACGTTACTCACATAGAAGTATGTAAGTAGGGGGTTTCATAGGGACGACCACAAACTTTAACATTGTTTGATATACAATGTTTTTCTTGTGGAGGGCAAACTGTTCCTGAAAGTGGAATAATAAAGATAAAATTAATCTACAACTGACTGCAATGAAAAAAAACCCTACTGTAATCTAAGATAAGAATTTCATATCAGGGATATGTTTTCATAGCGCTGCAAGTGAAAGGTTCTTAGAACTAGAGTCAAGACAACAAAATTGGATATGTTGGTCTCATAGGAATGGGTGTGGTTCACTGGTATGTGTCAATATTTGCCACATCATAATACCACAGTGCAGCGGCGACAGCAGTCATTTTTTGGGCAGCTGCAAAGAAGACAGTGTGGATACTGAGACAAGTGAAGATGAAAGTGCCCCAACCCTTTCTATAATCCTCACCCTAACTCTGCTCTTCTATTACCTAACCCTAACCTTCCCTTTCTATTACCTACCCTTAACCTTCCATGTCTCATAGCATAACCCTAACCTCCCCCTTTCATTAGCCTAACCTTAACCCTCAATATCTTGCAGCCTAACCTTAAACTTCCCCTTCTGTTAATCTAATCTTAACCCTCTATCTCCCACAGCCTTACCCTAACCTTAACCCTTCATGTCCCACAGCTTAACTATAACCTTTCATGTCCCACAGCCAAATCCTAAGCTTCCCCTTCTATGAGCCTGTCCCCATATCCTGCTGCAGCCCATCCCCACAGACCACCACAGCCCATGTCAGGGAGAGCACATTTGGCTGTTGTGAATGGGTACAGTACTTTGGTGATATAGAGCCATTTGCTATAAGTACCTGTTCCCATTGGTAATATTCTGACACTGATACCTCCACTGCTGCTGAACTCGGAGCTTAGTGCCAGCTGAGATCCAATGGCAGTTTCCTGCTTTACCCAAACTCCAGTGCATGCAAGGTAAGGCCACTACTTATGGACACTACTTAAGATTTACAAGTCTGTTGTGTGTACATGCAAAAAGTGGAAAAATCCCCACATTTCAAAAGTCTGGATCCAATCCTAGCTCACTCTTTAATTAAACTAAAGAAGTAAATGAATTGTTGAAAGCTGAAGCCTGTAATAAATTGTCCACAGCTCATAATATGGGTTATATTTTCAAGTTCACAGAGTAAATTGAATGTGTTCTCTAATATGAGAATCCAAGGATATAGTCATCTCAAGAGCACAATCCTCAAGCTCAAGTGGGGTTTATTTCCTACTAGAAAGATATAAAATCCTATAGCCCAGATACAAACGTGTGCTATTAAGTAGGCATATCTAATGAAAATGATATAATGTTCTCTGAAGGAACACATCAAAAAGTCACTTGAGAATGACAGAAATCAAACATACCACTGGTTGCACGCAGCTATTATTTCAAATATCTTAAATTCTGTCATCTATTAGAGTTCATTCATGTTACAACCTGCATTGACCCTTTTTACGGTTGGTGGCGATTACACAGTATGGTTTGTGGAAAAGTAAACAATTCTTTGAATCAGATACGTGATTTGTATAATTTATATGGAAACAGCAATATCAGTATATGCTGTATTTTACACAGTGGCTGTAAGTTAAATATGTAAAATAGAAGCTGTTTATACAGATAGACTGTAGTGATGAATATTTTAAAATGTTACAGTTGATCATTGACCCAGCTGACCCAGTAAAGGAAACATTGCTTTAAATATACATGAACTTTGAAAAAACATGTACAGCTATACGTCCCCCCAATATAATCTCGAATGACTTCACTATTACAGTACACAAAGTAAATAGCTAATGTTTTAATAATTTGCTTGCATTACATCATTTCCACATGGTTTAAAGTTGACAGCTGATCACCTCTATCCTTTAAGGTCAAATACATTGGGGCAATAATACATAGGTTATTGCATTTGCAGTATTTTTTATTAGTCTAATCCCCATTCATGGATATATGGATGGACGTGCAGCATTATATGAACGTGGTGGCACTGAAGAGCATTGTGGAAATGGGCACTGCTTCACACAAGATGTGTGCATTGTATAGATTTTCACTACCAATAACTAAATAATTATGTGCATTATTGTAAATATAGTTACACAGTGGTGTAAGAAAATGCAACTGCTACGAGGCCCATCCAGTTGTCAGCCTGGCCAGCCCTATTTCCACAATGACACAGCTGCCATCTGAATTGTGGCTCTATCATTGTGGAAAATATTTACATTGTGATTTTATTATTGGGAATGGGTATTTATAGCGAAAAACCCTAGTAAAATGTTCTCTCCCAGATATCGGGGAGAGAGCGAGGATGGGCTGTGGCAGCCTGTGGGGATGGACACCAGGGAGAGCACTGTGGGACATTAGGGTAGTCTGCGGTATATGGAGGGTTAGGGGTAGGCTGCAGGAAGAGGTGGAACTACTGGCAGTGCAAGCGGTGCATGGCATCGGGGCCCATGAAGATAATGCGCACAGCAGCCACCACATCAGTCACTACCACGGTGGCTGTGGGCCCTATTATCTCCATGGGCCCCGGCTCTGTGTGTGTATGCAGAGCCAGCGCGGTCTATCCCGCTATGGAGACTGCCGCCGCAGAGGAGGGACACAAAGGTAAGTAAAAAGGGGAGAGGCTGGAGGCAGATATGGGGGAATAGTGAGGGGGGCTGGAAGGGACTCCTATGGGGGAATACTGAGAGGAGAGGCTGGAGGCAAATATGGGGGAATACTGAGGGGAGAGGCTGGAGGGAAATATGGGGGGATACTGAGGGGAGAGGCCGCTTAGGGATCATCCCCTCCACCCCCCTCCCCGCTGATGCACATTACCGTGTAGCTGTACTTGTGTCGGGACCACTTTGGATTGCCTTGCCTTACACCGATTATGCTAAGTATCTATATGTCACTATTTTGTCATCCTCTTTGCATTGTGCCACTGATTATTCGTGATTGATATCTTATGCATATATGTGGTCTCTATTAGGTGGCGCTATTAGCGCATACTTGCTGATGGTTTTTTAATAGTTTATATCTTCGTTTTTCTTACCAATGAATTGTCAATAAAATTTTGTTTTTTAAGATCATACTGAGAAATACGGATTTTTTTGTCCTAATTGGTGTGCACCAAAATGATCCAGGTGGAGTTTCATGACTCCTGATTTGTGTGCTTTGTATAAAATGGGATCATGGTAGCACCCTTGAAGATAGTACCTTATTTATTGTACCAGTGTAACACTTTTTGCTTTTTATCAGTAGTTATAGAGCATTGCTCACAGCTGCAGCAGCTCATACCGGAACTTCCTGTATGAGCGCTTCCTTTATGCAGAAAAAGCGCTGTGGAGGAGGAAGGAAAGAGGGACACAAAGGTAAGTAAAAAGGGAGAGGCTGAAGGCACATTATGGGGAATACTGAGGGGGGGGGCCTGGAGGCACATGATGGGGAATACTGAGGGGCGCTGGAGGCACATGATGAGGAATACTGGGGAGGGCTGGAGGCACATGATGGGTAATACTGGGGGGAGCTGGAGGCACATATTGGGGAATACTGAGGGGGGTGGAGGCAAATAATGGGTAATAGCGAGGGGAGGCTGCAGGCACATATTGGGGAATAGTGAGGGGGAGGCTGGAGGCAAATAATGGGGAATACTTAGGGGGGGCTATAGAAACATGATGGGGAATACTAAGGGGAGCTGGAGGCATATGATGGGGAATACTGAGGGGGACTGGAGAAACATGGTGGGGAATACTGAGGGGATCTGCAGGCACATAATGGGGAATACTGAGGGGGGCTGGAGACACATATTGGAGAATATTGAGGGGGGCTGGAGGCACGTGATGGGGAATACTGAGGGAGGCTGGAGGCACATGATGGGGAATACTAGGGGGCTGGAAGCACATGATGAGTTATACTGAGGTGGGCTGGAGAGACATGATGGGAATACCAGGGGGGTTGCAGAGACATTGGGGCTGATCCTACAGCCGCTGTTCTGCATATGCACCGGGCTGTGAGCCATAGATCTAACGTCCATAGCTACAGCGTAGTTATGGACGAAGGGGCGGGGGAGGGAGAGCAATTAGGAGGGGCTGGGTTAGAGACTTTACACTCCTGTGTGAGCGTAGTTACAACACAGTTACGCCGGCTAAAGTTAGAGTAGCCTTCAGCCGGTGTAATTGGGCCTGATCCACAGCTACGGCCGCCGTCGCTAGTACGGCGGTCGTAGCTGTAATGCGCATGCGCCGGGCAGATGTTGCCCGGCGTCACTATGGAAACGCTACAGCGCTCAGTGTAATATCGTAGCTCTGGATCACGCCCAATCGTCACTGTGTATGGAAACAAAGGGCCCGATCCAGACCTATGCTGTTACACTGAGCGTTCTAATGCTCAGCGTAACAGCAGCTCACTCCTCCTGCTTATAACATATTTACACTCCCTTACACTGCGTGAAAGCTACCCTAACTTCAGCCGGCGTAAGGGAGTGTAACTACGCTGGGACGGCGATGATACTACGATAACGACGCCCTCCCAGCCTCATTACCCTTCCTCCCCCTCGGTAACGCTGAGCGTTAGCACGCTCAGCGCTACATCGTAGATCTGGATCAGGCCCATTGTGTGTAGCTACGCTTACAAAGGGGCAGTGACAGGGGGAGTACACCAGAGCTATGCTGGCCGTACTTACTGCCAGCGGGCCAGTGTAGCTCTAGATCAGGCCCATTATGGGGAAACTGGGAGGCTTGAGACACATGATGGGGATACTGGGGGGAGCTTAGGAGACATGATGGGGATACTGGGGGGCTTCAGAGATGATGGGAAATACTGGGAGGCTGGAGACACATGAAGGAGAATATTGAAAGACTAGAGACACGTACGTTTAAACTGTGCATGAGTATAGTTCATGTAGACTATACGCACGGAACGGCCTTGTGAATCGGACGTGGGAAATTCCGCATGGAACTCTCACAGAAAAATATGCACGGAGGAATTTAAATAGAAATGGGCGGGGAGAGACATTTAAATGAAGGGAAGTGGGCGCGATTACAAAGATACACACGGATGGAGGACACATACGCTCAGAAGTGGCTGTGGAAAGTTAGGGCTAGTCTATGGAGGCAGAAGTCTCCGTGGGCACGAAGAAGCAAGGGGAGTGACTGGGGTTTTGGTGGGTGTAACTTGCTCCGTCCATGCGTATATTTGCGGCCCGATCGCCGAACGGATCTCTAAATACGGCTATACATATATAGTATGGGCCATTCCCAGACCCATAATATAGCCCATATATACTTTATATAGTGTGCCATGTCTAGACCCCTAATATATCCTACATATAATATGTGGGGTATATCAGTGGTCAGTAAATGGCACACTGTATAAATAACATGTGGGGTATTTAAGGAGACTGGGAACAACGTATACTATATACAGATATATACATAAATATATATGTATAAATACATACATTCAGTACATGCACAGAGTGTAATTTTTAAACTCCTAGAATACCCCTACATATATTATAGTGTGCCTTTCCTGGAAACCCTAATATACCCCACATGTACTTTTTATAGGGTGCCATCTCTAAACCCCTAATATACCCCACATATTAAGGTGTATGGACATGGCACAATATATAAAATACATGAGGGGTATATTATCGGTCTGGGAATGGAACATGCTATAATGTATGTGGGGTAAATTAGTGGTCTGGGAATGGCACAGTATAAACTATATTTGGGTTATGGTATATTATGGGTGTAGGAATGGCACAGTATAAAGTACATGTGGGTTATATTAGGGATCTGGGAATGGCACACTTTATACTGTATATAGTGTGCCATTCCCAATCCATAATATAAACAACATATAGATATATATATTATAGTGTGTGCCATGTCCAGACCCCTAATATATCCCACAAG
Source organism: Limnodynastes dumerilii (assembly GCA_011038615.1). NCBI lineage: Eukaryota > Metazoa > Chordata > Amphibia > Anura > Limnodynastidae > Limnodynastes > Limnodynastes dumerilii. The sequence goes on along the minus strand of WWET01000131.1, from coordinate 1,021,847 downwards.
CATTGAAAACCCCACTTTATTTTTTTTTTAAACTGTGTTTGCCCTTGTTCTCGGCCAAAGCATGTATTTGCACCTTGTCCCATGACTCACTAGTTCCGCAGTAATTTTGTAACGTAATATACGTTACTTCTTGCAACGTAGATTGCGTATACGCGGTCTTTAAAACCGCATATACGCACGCAATCTACGTTGCAAGAAGTAACGTAGATTACGTTACAAAATTACTGCGCATGCGCAGTAGCACTTTTCTGGAAAACTCCGGCCGCAATTGCAATGCGGCCGGAGCTCTGCATATGGCCCCTTGTGATGATCTGAGAGAACAAGCTGGGTTATATCTTGAGACAAGTGAGGATATGTATGTGGGTTGTTGTTTATGGTTTTTAGGTTAGTAAGAGGATTTTGTATTTGATTCTGTAGTAAACAGGCAACCAATTTAGAGATTGACAGAGAGGACTAGCTCTATTTGAACATTTTGCAAGGAAAATCAATCAAACTTTTTATTGTGGGAGTTCAATAAGGAGAGCATTCCAGTAATCAATGCGGGAGTTGATCAGTGCATGAATGAGAGTTTTAGTAGTGTCTTGTGAGAAATATTTTCATATTCTGGAAAATCTAACCTGTCGTCGGTGCAGCATTCAAGTATTGACATGTCACTGGATCAATGGATTCTTCTTTTGCAGCAGTCGTAAGGGGACTGCTGTCGCTGCTTCCATGTTGGAAAACAATGGGGCAGATCTAGAACAACATTTTCCTGCATATTTACGCCTGGCGGAGACGTAAAAACATGTTTTTGTATGTACTGAGCATGCACGCGACAGATGTTACACTACATAACGCAACGTAACTCTGAGCGTAAGGACCTTTCACTTAACAGTAGCGTAAAAACATTCGAGGGGGCGTGCCAATATTACGATAGCCGTAAGTACATTGAAATTATGCAATGTAGGCGGCCGTTTGCATTTAAATTGTAGAGTACGGGAGTGCTTAGCGGGTTAACTATGCTCAGGCTATACATACGTGTGCAGACGTGAGCGGTTACGCTGCCAAAAGTTAAGGTAGGGTTTGGAAAGCGTAAAGCGGAAAAAATACATACATTCAAGGGGTGTGACTAGGGGAGTTCTTAGAAGGTATGTTCGCGTAAATTTGCTACGCTAGGAAACGGATTAGAAGCAGAGTTCTGGATCTACCCCAATGTGTCTAAAATAGACACATACCGACAAACCACACACATGAACTCTAAGCTGTGAGAGGCAGATAGCTTAAGACAGTGCTTGGCATTCAGTCTATGAGCAATGCAACTGCTGAATATGTATTTATAAACAGTGCCTTGTACTCATAGACTGCCGAGCACTGTCTAAGCTGCAAGCCTCTGACCGCTGCTTCCCCATGCATTACAACTGAATTCATTTTTTCACCTCTTTTAATTGACTAAATTAAGCACAACTCTCATCGGCCTCCTAATTGTGCAATGTAGCTTCACAATTCAAAGAAAATCTGTTCATAAATAAGATATAATAAAACCATAAGGTCTTAAAAAAAGAGTGAAAGGTAGTTCATTGTAATATAGAAAAAAGCACCTGAAATATGTGGCCCACCTACAACTTTTGTCTTCATTTTTTACCAAAGGAGAAAATAATGACTGTACAGGTTACCACTAATCAAATAATCTAAAGAAGTATAAAAAATATCTTAATCTAAAAAATTATCCCAGATGAGTTAATGAAGCTGTGAACACAGAATTCAACCATTTAGTGACATCCCCAGCATGTTATTGAACATATCTTTATTCCTCGCATAAATATTGTCTTATATGTATATCAAATATGTATACAATCTTATTATATGTATATTGATTATAGCTATAGATATAGCTGAGTGTTGCTAGATATATTGGATGAGCAGGGGCATTTCCTGAAATAAAGGTTAATAAGGAGGTTTATATTAAAATGTATAGCTTTACCAAAAGTACATTAATAATTGATTTATACTATTCTGTGCCAACATACAGATAAAGCTTTTACTAACATAAAGTATTAAGAAAACTTACACAGCATCTTCGTCACCTGTCTCCTTCGACTTTTCTCTTGTTGAAGTCGAACATTTTGGTAACTGTCCCCATCTCCGCCAGATTTGGCTTCTAAGACTTGCAACATCTTTTCCCTCTTAAGTCGAAGACCAATGAGCAGATAGAGAACACTGATGGTGCCCATTGGTAAAAAGAATAGGAAAATGGTGGTAATCTGTATAATAAGGTTGTAAATCCACCTAGGTCGCACCAAGGTGCATGTTTCAGAACCAGGTATAATGCCAATACCTGTCAGATTTAGGTGGTAGATTCCAATAAGGCTGGTGTTGGGAATGGAGCACAGAACTGACAAAACCCACACAGTTATGATGACTCTTTTGGCATGGTTCCTCGTGACTACATACTTGGCCCGAAGAGGATGCACTACTGCAATGTATCTCTCCACACTAAGTGCAGTTACATTCAAGATGGAGGCAAAGCAAACTGTTTCAAATAGTAGAGTCTTGAATGAGCAGCCACCTTTCCCAAAAAGAAAGGGATAGTTACGCCAGAGCTCATACAGCTCCAGTGGCATACCCAATAAAAGAACCAACAAATCAGAGATGGCAAGACTAAATAGGTAGTAATTTGTAGGTGTTCTCATGATCTTGTGTTTAATGATGACAATACAAGTCAAGGTATTCCCAACAGCACCAACTGCAAATATAAAAAGGTATATAACACAAATTGGGGTGAAGTCTTTGGATGTGCGTGGACCAAGGTACTTGAAAAGAATTTCCTCCAATGTCATATTACATAACTCAGGGTTTGCATCACATAACTCAAGGCTGTGGTTAATTTCACTTTGATTGTAGATATTAGTTGGGTCCAAACTACGAGGGACATCTTTGTGATGCAGAGGAAGCGCCAGACCTGAGAAGTTTCTGGAGGTCATTTCTTGTAATTATGGACAAAACCTATGAAAAGAAAGCAGCTAGCGTCAAAGGCAAAAAAAAAGCTATGTTTTAACACATTTTGTAGACTGAGAACATTTATGTGACAGGTAATTAAAATGAATGGGGAATTGGATAGATGCCTTTATTAACCAAGTAATGAGTCAGCTTCTATTTCATTTTCCCAATTATGTCATAATAAGCTCAATCACTTGTTCAGAAACCTTTGGCTTTTTCAATTACTTTATTTGGACTGATCACAAATACATTTTAATATTTTCATACATAATGAAAGTGGTAATATAAAGTGACAACTACTACCATTTATGTGTGTGCTTTGAGATAGATTGTACCTGATTCAGAATGGACGCATTTGTGTGCACTGCACATGTGCAGCTGAGCAGCAAGTTTGATATAACAATTTGCCTATGTATGCATCTGTGTGCTAATCACTAGCGTAAAGCGGTGTTCCAATATATTTCAAAGAGCATTTAGACTTTATGCAGTTGCCTGCAAATTGGCAGCCATGTTCCTGCACCAGTGCAAAACTGGTGTAATTGTTTGATGGAGGAGATTTTTCTGCACTAAAACCCTCTTTTATGCTTTAGTTTACTTGTACATTTTTGCATGTAGAGACAACCTTGTTTTTTTCATTTTGTCATGCTAAAGATGATAAGCATTATAGTAAGATAGAGCTTGCAAATCTGGTTGCAAAATCAAATAGATATAAATAAAAGAAAACAAAATACATGTGTGTGCATTGCAGTTTTAGTCACTTAGGATTCAGACTTAAGAAGGAGCTTGAAATTAAGGGCCGTATTCACACCTAAGTAAGTGTGGAATCTACGTGCGTATTTTTACGATTAGTTAAACTGCACATGTCCAGATCCCAAATAAACGCACAGAAACCATGGCCCACTGATTCACATACACGGGTGTCTGACATAGGACTGATGCACGCATCGGAACGGGACGAGTCCCACGTGTGTGGCTTGAGGGGCAAGACTATTAATGCAAATAAGCTACACACGTGCTACTAATGTACAGTATGAGCATGCCAACAGAGTTAGGACTGAGTCACAGGTAGGAGAGCCTTGAGGAAACTAATATACGCAAGGGAAAAGTTAAGGTAGCCCCCAACCACTCGTAAGTTGGGGAACTGCATTGCTTTCTGTGAGGCCATGCATCTTCTCTTACTTAGTTCAGCCCACACCTGCTGCTTGTTTTTAATCAATGGATTTGTGTTTATAAAATAAACAAATAAAGGCTCATTTTTAGACTCTAATGCTGATTTCACATTTTGTGCTAGACTTTAACCACGTAAAGTTGTTATTTTGGGTGTATAGTTAGAGAATGTTTTTTTTTTTAAACTAATGACCTTAAATTTTTATAACAAACACAATTACATTTACATTTAAAGTGGTTGCTTATTTTGTATTGTTTTTTAATTACTCTTTTGTAAATGTTTTAGGAATCTTTCTATATGTATTGGATCACTATTTTTATAACTTAAAACAGTATTTGTTTACGTTTATGTTTATTTTTATTTCTTGTTTTATTTTTTATAGTTATTTTTAATTACAAATGTTAATGACAGTACTTGATGTTTTTTAGAAATTAAATTTATTTTACTTTTCCAGAGCCTAATCAGTGCATTTAGTTGTGTATCTTTGATTCATAAACATTTTTAAGCTCCTTCTTAAGTCTGAATCAGGTCCTAAGGACCGGATTCACACTTACCCATGGAATTTGTGTTCCACAACAACACATGCAGCATAATCACACCCACCACAC
>WWET01000131.1:955281-968236 GCA_011038615.1 Limnodynastes dumerilii | reverse complement strand
ATACCCCATCCTTCTTGTTATCCAACCAGCATTATTGCTCCTGCCTTCTGTGTATCCACCCAGTATTATTGCCCCCGCTTTCTGTGTCCATTCAGCCTCATTTTCCCCCTTTATTTTTGTCCAGCCAGCCTCATTTCCCACTTTATTTTTGTCCAGCCAGCCCTCTTTCCCCCTCTTAAGTTTTGTGCAGACAGCCTTATTTTTGCCCCTTACTTCTTATAGCTGCCTCTTTAGTATGTGTCCCCTCCATGTTATTCCTCCACACTCCCCACACAAAATACCTTCTTTCCACATAATAAACTTGCCTTTTCCTGCTGTCTTCTTACCTCCAGTTCTCTCCTCCACGGCGCGCTAAGCAGAATAACGCCAGCGTGACCCTAGGTCACGCTGACGTTTTGTGAATGGAGCTGCGGGCGGGTGCACAGGGCATCGGGACCCAGCGGTGGCCAGTCTGGCTGTTGGTAAGTAAATGACGCTGAAATGTCCCGTTATCAGTGAGCAACAGGTGACATACAGTGTATGTCACCTGTTGCTCTCTGAAAACGGGACATTTTGGCGTCCCGCAGAGGGGCACGGGGACAACGGGACAGTCCATAAAAAAACGGGACTGTCCCGTTCAAAACGGGACGTATGGTCACATTACATATAACTGGCAGAGGCACAAAAATCTTGTAAGGAGGTAGTGTACTGTACAGTCTGGTTTATACACAGTGCTAGGAATTCAAGATTGGGTAGAGTAACAGGGTGCTGAATCGTTAGCTTTAACTCTGGAAACAGGGTACCAGGACTTCAGGATTGTACCATAGTAACAGGGTGCCAGGAATTCAGTACTGCATATTAGCAACAGAGTGAAAGGAATTTAGTACTGCATATTAGTAACAGAGTACCAGGAATTTAGTATTAGGAACAGGGGGCTGGATCCAGACTTAAGTAAGTGCTTGAAATTAGTTACTCCTGGGCTAAACCATTTTGATTTCAGGGGGTGTCAAGTTAATTGTATTCTTTGCATACAGTGATACAGCTTGACTATTACACTGTTATTTAGACTTGGGCTGGGAAACATCACCTCTCAACTCTAATACTGTTTGCAACAGATCGAATATGACTCCCCTGCAATCAACATGGTTTAGTCCAGGAGTAACTAATTTCAAGTACTTACTTAAGTCCGGATCCAGCCTAGGGTGCCAGAACTTCAAATTTGCACAATAGTAACAGGGATAAGAACTTCAGTATTGCACACTAGCAACAAGCTGTTAGTAACTATGGTTTATACACTGGTAACAGGTTGCCAGAAACGCAAGGTAGTTGTATCAGAATGCCTGGAATTCTTGATAGAAGGAACAATCTTCAGTGTTTGGAGACATCAGAAAATGGAACAATTAATAAATACTATAATTGTGTCACAGCTTAGGTGGTGTACAATAGTTGAGCCACTAGTTCAAATATAAAATATAATTTTACTGATATATGGCTTAAAGCTATGGTTCCCAATGTCAATTTTTTATTCATATTTTTTAGGCAAAGCATCAATTAATAAAGCCTACTGCATTCTCTGACAGTTAATAATTTGCACCTGATGAGACTTTCCCTGCAGTCATTGGTGAGTTTCTGGTATAACACATTTCCTGTGATCCAATCTTGAATGCAGCATTTCTAGTATTCAAACCTGCAGTTTTGACATTCTGTTGCTTTTCTTCACTAACTGAGGGTTGGTATTACCTTGAAGGATGTTCAACTCCACGGCTGGGTGTGAAATCTTAAATTGGCATTCATTTACCTTTATGTCCATTTTCTTTGAGCTCAGCAAATCCAGTGTTTCCTTCTTGGTTGCTGTCAAGAACTCGGACCACCTACATCAGAATCCTTGACTTGGAAATCCAAATTTACGTTTACCTGAGGGCCTAGCAAATTAAATCCACATTAATCTTCTAGCACCACCCACCTCTATTATGGTAAATCTCTATATTTACCCCAAATATTCAAACTGCCACCACGCATTTTTAAAAGTTAACACGAACCTATCAGAAAAGTTATAAGACACTTAGCAGAGACTATCACCCTGTGACATTATTTCTGTAAATCCCCCAGGATTAATAACCTCAGTTATTGAAATGATCACCTTGTGAGTTATTTCCCTTATCAGTTACAGTATCCAAAAAGCAGTCAAGTTCCCTTCAGAGAGTAGGGCTTTCAAAACAAATATGAATAAGGCAAAATAAATGAAAGATTTATTCTACAAAAAAGGTACAATGCTTATAAAAAAAAAGATATTTAACAATAAAAGGTTATAAGATTAAACATAATAAAAGACATACAAGCCATTTAAAACAAAAGGGAACAAAACAGAAAATAATCACCTGTGTTGAGATTACTTCTTTGCTAGGGGTTTAGCAGAAACGATTAAAAATTCCCCCATACTAGCAATCTGGACCCCACATGGAACCATCCTGAATTTTTGGCTGAATCCATATTTAAAGACACCTTATCAGTTCATATCTCCTCCCCCTGGCAAGGAGAGGTGATTGGTCAGCCGGCTGTGACCTCAGTATGGGGCTGGTCTGAGCTTCTGGAACCTGCCCATCTGATTTTGATAACTAAACCATAAAATCATATTTCTGCCTATCAATGGTTATACCACGGATACAAGTATGATATTCACATCTCTGATTTTATGATGGATGTTTAGCTACCAAACAATATCTAGTTAGGATATACGCATGCCCTGTGGCTTATTAAAGCCCCCTCCAAACATGCCACCGACTAAAAAATTCTAAGTATTACCAACCGGAACAAGTGTCATACTTCTCTAAAGTTTGGGGTTTCCACCAATATGAGAAAGTATGAATTTCTCCAAAATATGAACACTGCTTTGATCCTAGATCCAAATCTCTGTGTCCCTTCTAGATGTTATTCAGATGCATCCCCCCTGGGGTGCTGGAGTCTCTTGTCTGTAATGTCCCTTTTGAAGTCAGGTAACGTGTGAATGGTATCAGACAATTTCCTTTCTCTGCCTGACTCGTAGAGAGACATTTGGCTATTCAGCCAGACCCCTTGGTGAGAAGATAAATGTCCTCCGTAAATGTCTTTGTTCCCAACAATAATTAACAAGTATGTAGTGAAATATTGTACATTTTAGATATTAATCATACCTGTTCCTGACAGTTGCTAATAGGCTTTTGGTTTGCACAACAAAGAGTCCTGTTCTTGTGATCTTCATCCTTGGATTCATAAGTTTAGGTAAACCATGTACCTGCCTCTCCTATCACTGGTTTATTGCTAATTTCTCCCTTTAGTTTTTTGTTGTTTGTTTCTCTCTCTCTCTCTCTCTCTCTCTCTCTCTTTCCCCTCTTTTTGTACTCCTTTTTAATTACCCATTTTGTCATTTTCTCTCTTCTAGATTTTCTTCTTTGAGCTACACATTCCCTGTGACATAAGGCATAATCAAATAGTGATGAGGTGCCAAGTCAAGCTAAAGGATCAGTTAATCCGACCTAGTCCTCTCTTAAAGAAAGCTCCAGACAGAAGGATGATATTTTGAAATTAACTTATATTTATCATATTGGGATGTACCAAATTTAGTTTTTATGCAGGGGTGCTATAACAATAAACACTCACACCAACTTGGACCTTCCGTTGGTGTATGTTGGGATAAACTTTAACCTGGGAATCTTGTTCTGGACCTTCCACTGGATGGATTTGGCAGTTAGCAATTAGCAGAGTGGTAACGTTTCACGTTATATATATACTCACACGGCATGAAGTGAGGGGGTAAACGGGGGTATGCCATACCATCACTTCTCCCACTAATTTAATTGAAAAACTATAAATCTCCATTCACTATTATTTCCATATTTTTGGACTGCCACTTCTAAATTTCCAATTCGACAGCTGCACACACACACATATATATACACACACACATACATACATACATACATACATACATACATACATACATACATACATATATATTATATATATTTTTAGAGTTAGGACCACCAAACAGAGAAGCCTTGTAAGTGGCTTGTGGCTTATCATGTATCTGCAGATGTATGAAACTAATTATCTGACTTTTATTTTAAAGATAAAATGTTATGGTTTGTTACTGGGAAATTGCAAGAGTGTCAGGCCTTTTTTTGTATTTGTGCAAACTTCCACTACCTTGCAGCACCTGCATTATATTACCTTATAAATTGATTTGAGCAACCTCCATCTTGGATGTTTGTTTTAAAGCGTGTCTGGAATAGCAGCTGATAGGGAGTGCTGTCTCAGAGTGGCTGTTTTGGAGACTTGGGGACCTCTGCCGGGAAAGAAAAAATCTTTTACTCATCGGATGGTGTAAACCAATTTGAAATTAAACATTTTTCAAACTGTAATTCTATTTTTGTAGTTTATATGCTCCAGTGCCCTTGCGGATTAGCCTACATAGGCAAAACGAAACGTCCACTTAAAATCAGGGCACTGGAGCATTACCGCAATATTGTAAATCAAGTTATGACACATAGTGTCTCACGACACTTTAAACTTAAACATGCTGGTAAAACCGATGGTTTGGTGATAAGAGCAATAGAGGTCGTATTATTAGATAGGCGGGGAGGGGATAAGAAAAAAAGGTTGTCACAACGGGAGGGTTATTGGATCAGTACCCTAAATACTTTAAGTCCCTTTGGTCTTAACGGGGGTTTTGAGCTTGTCCCCTTTTTGTGATAGGTCATTTGTGATAGGTTTGATCTGAAATAAATTGATACAAAGATTTGTCCCTTTAAATTTGTTTTTCTAAATATTCTTATTGTCTATGGTCATTTTCTGTTGATTCCGATTTGTATATTGGTGGTTCTATATATATATATTTAAATAAGGTTTTGAATGAATTATTTGAAACGGTTTGAAATGTATACTTTTATTTTTTGATGTCTTGCTTATTTGCACAAATTTCTTGTAAGCATATGTAATTATATCAATGAAATAGCTTGTATGTTGTTGAGACCCAAGAATGGTGGGAATACTCCATTTTTAGATGTTCCATTGTAAATTTCATGACTATTGCTAAGGCATAGTAAATGATAGATTTACGTCACCATTTTTACTATTTAATCTGAGAAGGCTGGTTCTATGGTTACACCCCCTGACGAAGTCCGTAAGCGACGAAACGCGTAGGGGCGGGCCATAATCCTCGTGGTGTTTGTTATGGTGACTAGCAGTGTCCATCTGGATACCCTGGAGTACCTTGCCTGTATTGATGAATGATATCTTTATTCTGATACGAAACGACCTAACGGTGGTTCCATTTTATCTGGTAGGTGTTAATTCTTCCTTGCGGATGATTTTATGAATTAAACATATTGCACCATGAAGCGCCTTCTTTGATTCTCTATAGATTTACAACCGAGCCTGGAACGGCTCTTACCTTGAGAGGAGCGACGGTAGCTTACTACGGCTGTCTGGTGCATTATAATTCGGGATCTTCAGAGTGCTTACACCTGTTGAGAAGCATCGTGAAGACCTTTTGGATCAGCTAAGTGGGACAAATAAGACTGCATAATATAGCACGCTGAACTCTGCTATATTATATATATATATATATATATATATACACACAAACACACACACGCACAAGGGGGACCTCTAGTGACGGAATGGTTACTAGCCGTGTTACCCTTAAGCAGGAAGGACTGGGAGATCAGCGAAAGGGCTGCAAGAAGCTGAAGATCATCTTTGAAGACCAGGAGTATCCTCAGCACAGCACCGGAGGACATCTTAACAGCGAATACTTAATATTTTTTATTATTTGCTGAATATAACAATGGGGCAGATCCAGAACTACGCATTTCCGCGAATTTACGTGTGGCAGAGACGTAAATTCGCAGATTTGTACGCACTGCGCATGTGCACCGCAGAAAATACGCACATTCACGTAGCGTATTTTCAAACGTATGGGTAATTCACGTATTGCTAACGTAAATACTTACGTGTGGGCGTGCCAAATTTACGCTAGTGACCAATACGTGCATTTTACATGAAGTAGGCAGGGGGTGGTATTTAAAGTGTACAGTATGGGCATGCTAAGCTGCGTACGTTCGCGTAGTCTGTACGCCCATTAGCGGACGTATGCTGTTACGTTAGGAAAAGTTAAGGTAGGGTTTTGGTCGCGTAATTTGCGAAAATACGTCCGTGCAAGGGGTGTGCCGTGGGGAGTGTATTGTCCTCACGTGTACGAAAATACGCACCGCTAAAATACGTACGCACACACGTAGTTCTGGATCTACCCCAATAACAGTAAAAATCTTAATTATTTTACAGTGTGGCCATCTGTATTTTTTTATTAATTAGATGGAGACATAGCATGTTTACGAAATGTTTTTATTAATATCAAATGTATTTCTATGTATTTTTTTGTGATTAAATGTGTGTGTGTGTTTTTTTACACTCGTTACAGTGCTGCTTGGTTCTATGGTTTACCATGCTGATGCTGATAGTAGTACAAAGCTCAGCAATGCTGAGCCTTGTAGTTCGATCAGTGCAGCAAGGCTAAGCCTTACAATCATGCAGCGCTTTGATTACTGACATAGAAAAACACATGTCAAATAGAACGACATGTGTTTTTCTAGTAAAGTGTGTCGCTTTCTATGGAAGCACCACACGCATTAGGCATTTTTATTTTTTGTATGGCAAACATCTGGACAAGTTTGGTCCAGCGATGTTTGCCTGGTTGATTTTGCAGAAGCCTAAGCTGCCGGGACTTTGCCTTTAGTGAATACAGCGATTTCAAAATCACAGGCAAAGTCCCGGGAGTTTGGGGGATTTGGTCAATATCAACCTTTGTAAATGAGTGTTACGACACCGCTGGGGTGTCTGGGAGTAAAGGTACCCCGGGATTACCTTGGCCGAGGACCGGGGTGACCGAGTAATAAAGAACGAGCAACTCACCCGGGTGTAGAGCCTGAGACCAGACTGAGTTTTCGCTAGGGCCCCTGATGGTGGGGATAGGCTGGAGCTGGTAGGAATCCGTCAGGATACAGCCCTGGAGAGAATGCCCGGGAGAGGAACGAGAGTGGAAGCAGGACAGAGGGGCTGGGTGAGAGAAAGCGGGTAAGTAGGGCGAGTAGAACCAGAAGGGACTGGTCTGCGACAAACAACAGTGAACACTTAACGGACGAGACTGGAAAGGCAATACAGGACTGACTAACACCACAAACTAGGAAACTCACACTCTCACTCACACTAACTCCCCTAAGGGATACAAGTACAGGCACTCAGGAAAGGAAGGGTTAATACACAGAGGCAGAGGAACAATGAGGGATAAAGAGAGATGCAGACAAAGGGGTCACTGGCAGGAACAAGGCAGGATAACAATATGGCACTCGAGAAAGTAACAAGCACTAGGCAGAAGATAAGAGGCAAAAGAGAAAGAGATAAGCACGGGGCAGCAGACGCTATAACCGGCGGGGCTGTGGTGGACTTGCCGCTCTATTTACAGGGAGACTGGCCAATCAGAGGACAGAGATTGGACCAGCCTCCCTGACCTAGCAACTATGCGTCCAGGCTGATGCACGGAGGAACGAAGCCTGTGTTCTGGTTGCCCAGCAACCAGAACAGCGGGGACGCGACACAATAAACAGCGGCGGACGACACATGGCTAATTAGCATGCCGTCCGCCCATGTGACCAGAAGCCAGGACACGGCCGCAGGACGCAAGCTGGGGAGCCCGCCGGGAGCGCGCTGGGGAGAGAGAGGTACGTTTACATACGGCATGTAACAATGAGGCCCTCAGTGAGACTAGTCAGGTTTTACTGGTGTCTAATTGTGTGGAAGTGTTCAGGTAAGTTGATCACCCAGAGAACTCATTACAGAGGGGATACCATATTATGTCAGAGAAAGTGTTAATGGGGCAGATCCAGAACTACGCTTTTCCGCGATTTTACGCGTGGCGGAGACGTAAATTTGCAGATTTGAACGCACTGCGCATGCGCACCATAGAAAATACGCACATTCACGTAGCGTAATTTTGGACGTATGGGTGATTCACGTATGTCTCACGTAAATACTTACGTGTGGGCGTGCCATACGTTAGTCAACAATACGTGCGTTTTACGTGAAGTAGGCGGGGGTGGTATTTAAAGTGTACAGTATGGGCGTGCTAAGCTGCGTACGTTCACGTAGTCAGTATGTCCGTTAGCGGACGTATGCTGTTACGTTTGGAAAAGTTAAGGTAGGGTTTGAGTAGCGTATTTTGACAAAATACGTCCGTGCAAGGGGTGTGCCGAGGAGAGTGTAGCGAACTTACGTGTACGAAAATACGCTCCGCGAATATACGTACGCACACACGTAGTTCTGGATCTACTCCAATGTCACTTATCATTAGCCTCACCTTTAGGAAAATTATGCCTGCGAGGGTTCTCCAATTGTGTCTGATGACTATGACAGCTACCATCATCTACAAGTTCTCTCTTCTGCCATTAATGCAAAATTCAATAACTGGAAGAGAGGACAAGATGATGGAGAGAATCCTACAGTGGGAGAAGATAATGGCCGTGCTGCAATGTACAAGTGCTACAAGACCATAATACGTGGGTCTGTGAGGAGACAGATGATAATAGAATCCATCAGTTACATTGTAAAAGGAAAACATGTTTAAATTCTGTATATAGTTGAATTTTTTGTCTTTTATTCAAATAATAAAAAGTTTTAAAAAAAATGTAATCTATTTAGTTCTGGTTTTTTGTATTTTGAAATGACAGTTTAATATTATTGGGCCATATTCAGATATTCGTTTCCATGAAGGAAAGCAATTATACACAGGCCGGTGCAGGCCAAATCCCCTCACACCCATGACACTGTCCTCTCTCGGCCATGCTGTCGGTGACTTCCACCTCCATAGACCACTTGTAACTTTCCGTGAGCAGTTGAGTGCGTATGTGTCCTCCGTTCATGTGATTCATGTTAGGCGCACCCACATACCTTCATTTCAATGCCTTCCCCCAGCCATTTTTATTTAAAATTTCACGTGCGTATATTTTTGCGTCGCATATCCGGACGTGTGTACTCAAGTGCTATTCACAAGTCCGTCCGTGAGACACTTACGCGCGTATAGTCTACATTAACTACGTAAAATAAGTTACTACACATGCCTAAAAATATGCAACTCGCCGTGAAAACGGATCTCTGAATCAGGCCCTTTATTATTACTTTAGATATAAAACTTATTGGTCTGTCTGTCTGTCTGGTTATGCATTCAGACACACCTGCACCAATTGGGATGAAACCAATGCAAGGTGGTCAAGTTGCATCCTGGCCAGGTTTTAGGGGGTTAGGGTCTGAGTCGGACCTCCTGTTGGTGTACGCTGGGCAGTACTTTAACCTTCTACTGAAAGGATTTGGCAGTTAGCAGTGAGTATGGCACTATACACCTATTATCAATCACATCTGATTTAGGAATGACTGTCCCAGTTCGCAAGCCTCAAAATTGATGGGGCTTATGGAAAAGAGGATATACTTTGAACAAATATGGTCAGCTGTGGGCGGAGTTTGGTCAGGATAGGGCACAGCTTATTTTAAATGGCATTAAATGGTATTATTAACAATGTAAAGTGATTAGAAAACTGAACGGAAAGGAAAACTGGGGATTAGGGCTACTGGCAACACCCCAAAAATAAAAACCACACATGGGTGTGTTGGAAGACATGCTAAGATGTTAATTATTTTTAAAATGTTGATAGTTACATCTAACTCATTGATAACTTGGGACCAGATTCACAATTAAGAATATGCTGCTTTTTCGGTGCGTAGATTTTAAGAAGGCACAGCATATACTGCACATGCGTAGTAACTTAATGCAAGCAATTTACATTGGACTTAAGAATGGAATAGCTCTGAATCACCATTACGAACTTATTTCTTCTAGCTTTGTAGAGACTTAAGATTGAAGGGGCGTGCCGAGAAAAATGAAAAACGAAGCTAAGAAGAGTGGGTGTAGGGAGACATTTAAATGGGAAAATGTGGGCGCGGTTAGGAAAAACGTTCTTAGTGACCCCAAAAAATAATATCTGGATAAGATTAGCGCTGTTCTTGATTAGTGTTATGAAGAACGGACAACTCAACCAGGGTGCAGAGTCTAACTGGACCGGGTCCTCGCTAGAGCCCCTAATGGTGGGGATAGTCTGGGCTGCAAGGGACCCGGCAGGTTGCGGCCCCCGGAGACGTCACCCGGGAGATGAAGGGAAAAACCAATATGGAGTATGACAGGTAAGAGAAGGTCAGAGCAGAAGAAACGGGAGCAGGCGGATCAGGAGGGGCTGACCAGCGGCGGAATACACGTAACAATGAACACGACAGAAGACAGAGGAGAGACACACAATAATAGACAAAATGGACTTACTGGGGCAAATGCTCACACACTCACACTACAAGAAGGGACTCCCCGAGGGGAACACAAACATGCATACAGGGCAGGTAAGGTAAATCAGGAAAGTCGAGACACTTGGAGGCAGAGAGAACAGAGGCTGGAACCGAGAAGATAACAGGGCAGGAGCAAGCAGGGCAAGAACAGGACACTCAGAGATCACGGCACAGAGCACGAGGCAAAGGCACAGGAGAAAGGAAAGAGCAGATCACAGGCTGAACTAACAGATGCTATAACTAGCATCTGCTGAGGGAGAGCAGGCTTGAAATAGAGGCTGTTCTCTTGCGATTGGTCAGCCGTCGATCAGCCTCTACAGTGGGAACGTTGTTGTCATGGAGCCTGAAGCAACAACCAACCCGATACTGACATGTGGGACGCGTGCCTAATGGACCGGCAGCAGCAGTGCCCACGTGGGTTTTGTTTACATGTTGAACAGCATGTCTGTGGCGATGAGGGCAAGGAAAAGCGTTGGACAAGATTCACAGGAGGGGAGCTGGGTGAGTGAACAACAGTTCTGACAGTAGCGGATGTAACAACTAGCCGCCATAAGCACACAGCTAGGAACCTGAACATAAGTAAGCCATATGGCATAAGTCAGTTAAGAAGCTGAAAACCAAGGGCAGGTCAGGGGAGTCGGCATGCTACTTGGGTGTGTAAAATTAAGAACCTAAAGCCTAATTGTGAATCAGGTCCTTGAAGGTTTAAACCAAAGCAACGCCAGGCACTTTAGCTAATATATCTTACATTAAATTTTGCCTGCTACAGCGCAATGTTCAAGTATTGAATAACATTTATTCGCAAACACAATGATTTAAAAGGAGAAATAGTCTGGACATGATGTTAGACCTTTGATGCAGACATGTTAGTTACTTCTCTGTGAAACTTGCCACTTGCCTCTCCCTTGGTAGACTCAATCTATTTCCATAGAAGAGTTTCTTGTAGCAGTGCAACAGCTCTGTGTACAATGCTGCTGGGCAGTAGTATTAGTGGAGTAGCTATACATACTTTGTATCCATAAAGAAAGAGGTAGACAGACAATGAAATAAAATTTGCAAAAATAAATTTGAGTGGCATTTAAAGTCAGGGGAGGCCCCCAGATGATCAGTAATATCTATCACAATCTGCTAGGGGATCAGTGGCAGTATAGCATACCTAGATGAAAAGGGCATCTCAGGACGGTACGTGATTTTGTCATATCGTATCCTGCATTTGTCAGCTAGTAACTGCCCTAATCATACTAAATATTGTAGCCATGGATACCTGTCCCCTTTAACTGATATATTTCATACATGAAATGTTAATAGCCCTTTTTATAAGGTCTTACTTTATATGCATATCCTTTAATTTTACCAGGAAAAGGTTACACAAACTTCAGAAAGAAAAGA
This sequence comes from Limnodynastes dumerilii, assembly GCA_011038615.1. Taxonomy (NCBI): domain Eukaryota; kingdom Metazoa; phylum Chordata; class Amphibia; order Anura; family Limnodynastidae; genus Limnodynastes; species Limnodynastes dumerilii. The sequence continues at coordinate 956,452 of WWET01000131.1, read as the reverse complement.
AATTAACGGTGAATTAGCAATTATGTGGGTAAGATAAAGAAGGGGAGGGAGCAGAGACAGATAAATGAAGAAATGAAAACTCATAAAGAATACTTCTTATTTATTTGCAATAATGTGCTTGGATCAATTTCCTTTAGAGCCATTCAAAGAATATTATTTTAATACCAGGGGTCTTATCTCTAGCAATGTCTTGCAAGTCTGGGAATATCAGAAGTTTGCTATACACACAAAATTCATTAGTCGATAGGCATACTTTTTGCACCTGGCAGCTTCACTTAAATGAGAAACAGTACAGTTTACTGGACAAGTTTGGATAAGTGCCCTACGTTTGCAAAGAACCTCAGAGCTCTTTCAGAGCACAAATAGCCAAACTTTTATGTCTGTTCAGAGAATGTGTAAACTCAGACTTTTTAATGGCAGACTGGATGCAGACAAAGAACTCTGAACACAGATGTGAGTATGTGAAAATAACATAAAAGGGAAAAGTGAAATACCAGAGATGTGAATAACCCTTTTATATTTTGCTCACCTAATTGCTATTAATGTAGTAAAAAAAAAAAGGAAAGATGGAAGTAAAGCCACTGAGTGGGTGACATGTAGGTGTTACTGGTGCTATATATTTTAATGTTTTCACTTAATAGGTTACCATACCTCCCAACATTTGAGAATTCAAAAGAGGGACAACATTTTGCAGCCTGGTAGAAGGGGGAGGGGGTCTTGTACCACCCAGTGGGTGTGTCTGGGAAAGGGGGTGTGTCTTGCATCGCCCAGACCAGTGGGTCTTCAGTCTTTCACGTTTATTTAACAACCATCCATATCTGCCTCTTTATTTGTCCTACCTCCATAAATGCCCCTTATTATTATTATTTTTAAAATTATTATTATTAATATGTCCAGCATCCAATGTGTGCCCCTTGTAATATCCAGCCTCCATTGTCTAATTGTCTACCCCTTGTAATGTCCAGCTCCATTGTTTGCCCCTTGTAATGTCCAGCCTCCATTGTCTGCCCCTTGTAATGTCCAACCTCAATGTGTGCCCCTTGTAAATTTCCAGCCTCCATTGTCTTCCCCTTTTAATGTCCAGCCTCCATTATCTGCCCCTTTTAATGTCCAGCCTCCATTGTTTGCCCCTTATAATGTCCAGCCTCCATGTCTGCCCTTTATAATGTCC
>WWET01000131.1:935061-950303 GCA_011038615.1 Limnodynastes dumerilii | reverse complement strand
TAACAGTAGAGTAGTACTGTTAATTTCTTTAACTTTAGAGTGCCCTCTACTGGTGGGAGTTTAGTAAGAATTCTTCGAGATCAAGGCGAGGAGCTGCCGTCGTCCTCTGCAGGGATGAAGACTTCGAAAGAATCAAGAAGACTTCAGATTAAGGAATATTGAAGGCTCTCAAGATGCGGACAGCTAATGGTGAGTTTAAAAATGTTTATTTTATTATTATACACATGTCACACTTTTTTTTAGACACTTAGATTAGGAGAGATGACCTCCTAAGGTAAGTGCATACACGTAGGGGTAAATGTTAGCTAGGATGACTATTTTATTTACATATGTAACACTTAATTTAATTTTTTAAAGGGTTTATTTATTTATTTAATTTTTTTATTTTATTTTTTACACAGACGCGACACGCAGTTCAGCATTGATACAATTGTATCCATGCTGTAACCAAAGAATTACAACGATCACCTTTGCTGATCCTTGTAATTCAATGACTACAGCATGCCTGCACTTTGCAGACATGCAGAACTTTGGATTTTTTTAATACACGCGATATGCCGCCATTAGTTAAAGGGCTAATCGCGGTGAATTTTTGATTAAAAGCACCGCGATTAAGCCCTATAAACATGGCGGCACATCGCCTGTGTTTGAAAAAATCACATCAATATCGCGTGTTAGTGAATTTGGACAAAAAAAAAAAAATTTCGCGTCAATATCGCCGCGATGCCCCGCGATGCGATTTGGCACGAACAAATCGCGTTTAGTGAATGAGGCCCTTAGAGTTGGATTGCTGGGAGGGGAGTCTTAGAATCAGGCTGAAGGAGGAGAGTCTTAGAGTTAGGCTGCAGGGAAGGGATTAAATTCATACTCACCATTCTCTCCTCTGCAAGACAGAAGCATTCAATTTCCCAGAGAGTTTGGAACTGGCTGGGAGAAAATGGCTCTTTTGAAAAAGGGCCATTTGCAGTGGCGACCCACACCCTCTACATTCTCTCCAACATCTCCTAATTACACAGGACAGACACATGCTAAGTGACTGTTTAACTAGTTTAGGGGGATCAGATTAGTAACTTACTTATCTCTTTATTCTAATTTATGCTGTGTAACGTCCTTTCACACAGTTTTAGGAAGGTGGGCTCATGATCGGTTGGAAGTACATTATTCCATGTCAGTTGTAGGAAAGCTATGCTGGCCTTTGGTGATCTCAAGCATTTTGGGTATTTGCCCTGGGCGCCATTTGCCCTAGATAGGCCACTGTTACCTACCCAATCTGTTTGTTACAACCCAGTCATGTTTTATAATGATTCGTTATCATTGTAAAGTACTACACAATATTATGGTATCACAAATCGCGGCAAGCGCCGCACTCACCTGGTCAGATGCCGACTGTCTGCGCTCCTCTCTCGGCGATCACGTGGTTCTGGCTTCCGGAGGCTGTCACTAGCATAGTGACAGTCTCCTATACTTACCCAGCATGTCTACGCATCTTACCTCTGACGACCCCTCATGGATTCTGGTGCCAAAGTCTTGCAGTGCTCCAAATCATGGGCTCCGCCATCTTGCCTGGGGTCACATGCTGCTGAAATGCCAATGGGAACGCGCCTGTGCAAACCTCTTGCCAATCACTGCACAGGGCGCACTATTTAAACCCTGGACACCTTACTATCATTGCCAGAACAACTTGTTCATCCAAGTGGTTTGGTTCTCCTGTGATCTTGCTATCCTGCCTTGCTATCCTGGTAATCCTGATCCTGGTAATCCTGATCCTGGTAGTACAGTCCTGTCTGCACTCCATTCCGGTCCTGCCTGCACTCCAGTCCGGTCTGCATCTCCGCACTCCAGTCCGGTCAGCATCTCCGCACTCCAGTCCGGTCAGCATCTCCGCACTCAAGTCCGGTCAGCAACTCCGCACTCCAGTCCGGTCAGCATCTCCGCACGCCAGTCCGGTGCAGTGATTGGCAAGAGGTTTGCACAGGCGCGCTCCCATTGGCATTTCAGCAGCATGTGACCCCAGGCAAGATGGCGGAGCCCATGATTTGGAGCACTGCAAGACTTTGGCACCAGAATCACGAGGGGTCGCCAGGGGTAAGATGCGTAGACATGCTGGGTAAGTATAGGAGACTGTCACTATGCTAGTGACAGCCTCCGGAAGCCAGAACCACGCGATCGCCGAGAGAGGAGCTCGGACAGCCGGCATCTGACCAGGTGAGTGCGGCGCTTGCCACGATCTGTGATACCATAATATTGTATAGTACTTTACAATGATAACCAATCATTATAAAACATGACTGGGTTGTAACAAACAGATTGGGTAGGTAACAGTGGCCTATCTAGGGCAAATAGCGCCCAGGGCAAATACCCAAAATGCCTGAGATCACCAAAGGCCAGCATAGCTTTCCTACAACTGACATGGAATAATGTACTTCCATCCGATCATGAGCCCACCATCCTAAAACTGTGTGAAAGGACGTTACACAGCATAAATTAGAATAAAGAGATAAGTAAGTTACTAATCTGATCCCCCTAAACTAGTTAAACAGTCACTTAGCATGTGTCTGTCCTGTTCTTTTCCAGAAGGGGGGAAACCCAATTCAAGCACAGTACCTAGAATTCAAAGACCTCTTCAGCAAGCAGTCTGCTGAGACTCTACCACCTCACCGTCTCTGGGACTGTCCAATTGACCTCACCCATGGAGCCTCACCACCAAGGGGTAGGACATATCCACTATCCCTACCTGAAACCCAAGCCATGACAGAGTACATTCAGGAAAATCTCGTCAGAGGCTTCATCCGTCCTTCATCGTCACCTGCAGGTGCCGGGTTTTTTTGTCAAGAAGAAAGACTCCACCCTTGCATAGACTATCGCGGATTAAATGCCATAACCGTAAAAAACCGGTACCCCTTGCCGCTAATCCCTGAAATGTTTGATCGCATCAAGGGCTCCACCATCTTCACAAAACATGACCTGCGAGGGGCCTACAACTTGATCAGGATCAGAAGCGGCGACGAATGGAAGACGGCATTCAACACGCGGGACGGGCATTACGAGTATCTGGTAATGTCCTTTGGCCTGAGTAATGCGCCCGCCGTCTTCCAGGGATTTATTAACAAAATCTTCTGGCACCTCCTGAACATCTCAGTAGTCACATACCTGGATGATATTCTGATTTTCTCCCTAGACCTGTCTGATCATCGCCTGTTGGTGAAAGAAGTTCTGTCCCGTCTGCGGCATAATCATCTATATTGTAAGTTGGAGAAATGCACCTTTGAGACCAGCAGTATCCCTTTCTTAGGGTTCATCTTATCAGGAACTCATATCCAGATGGATCCTGTTAAAGTTCAAGCCATTCTGGACTGGCCACAACCCACCACTCTGAGAAGCATCCAGAGGTTTATCGGCTTCGCAAATTTCTACCGACGCTTTGTACAGAACTACTCCACTGTTATCGCCCCAATTACATCATAAACCAGCAAAGGGTCCAACCCTGCGAAATGGTCTGTGGAGAGTCAACAAGCATTTCATCAACTGAAAGAAGCTTTTGTCACAGCACCGATACTTAGACAACCTGATACATCTTTGCCTTTCCTCTTGGAAGTTGATGCTTTGTCTGAAGGCATTGGAGCAATCTTGTCCCAAAAATTCCAAGATGGTCAAGTTCACCCCTGTGGGTTCTTTTCTAAGAAATTTCTTCTGGCAGAAAGAAATTACGCTATTGGCGAAAAATAACTTCTCACCGTGTAATTGGCGCTTCAGGAGTGGAGATATCTTCTTGAGGGAGCAGCTCATCCCATCACTGTCTTTACCGACCATAAGAACTTGCTATATTTCAAGACCGCTCAGTGTGTCAACCCTCGCCAAGCTCGGTGGTCTCTCTTTTTCTCTTGCTTCAACCTACAGCTACACTTTCGTCTGGGATCAAAGAATCGTAAAGCAGATGCTTTATCCAGGCTGTTCTCCCCGGAGGATTCTGGGGAGAGAGGACCGCTTCATTCTAGATCCGGTCATGCTGGCTAACACTCAAACCATTCCGGTCGGTTAGTCATTTTTGCCTTCTGCTCTTAGGAAGAAACTTCTGCTGTGGGCCCACACATCTAAATTTGCTGGACATGGGAGTATTACCAAAACTTTGGCCTTCATTTCACAGTTACTGGTGGCCATCCGTGCGGGAGGATGTCAAAGCATTTGTGAATGCTTGCCCCCATTGTGGGCAACATAAGACAGCCCGGAGGCCACCTCTAGGTGCTCTGCATCCTTTACCTATTCCAAAGTTCCCCTGGACTCATGTGTCAATGGACATTGTCACCAATCTACCTCCTTGCAAGCAGTACAACACCGTTTGGGTCATAGTGGATCGGTTCTCTAAAATGGCCTATTTCATACCTCTCAAGGGACTGCCTTCAGCTCCTATTCTGGCTCAACTTTTTATTTCCCAGGTGTTTCGACTCCATGGATGTTCTGAGGAAATTGTATCCCATAGAGGAGTCCAATTTACCGCTCGATTCTCCAAGTGAACCTTAAGTTCTTGACCGCCTATCATCCGCAGGCTAATGGCCAAATGGAGCGTGTTAACCAGGACCTGGAAACTTTCATCCGGCTTTAAGTCTCCTCGTCTCAGGATGATTGGCTGGATCTTTTACCCTGGGCAAAGTTTTCTCACAATTACCACTACCATGAGTCTTTGGACAGTAGTCCAAGGTAGTCTATGGTCACCAACCCCGAGAACCACCTTTTTACCTTATTCCGGCCACTTCTGTACCTGCTTCAGTGGCATCTCTGGAGAAATTCTCACTAATTTGGAAGAAGGTGAGAGCTGCGCTGTTAAAAACCTCCAAGAGGTGCAAATTCCATGCAGATCAAAAACGAAAAGCCCTCCCATCACTGCGCCCAGGGGACAAAGTATGGTTGGCTTCCAAAAATCTCTGCCTCAAAGTCCCCACCATGAAGTAATCTCCAAGATTCCTCGGACCCTTCAAAATCAGTAAGGTCATTAATCCGGTGGCCTACAAATTGGATCTTCCTCCCTATCTCAGAATTCCCAACTCTTTTCACATCCCTCTGCTTAAGCCTTTAATAATTAATCGGTTTTCTTCTCCCCTGAAGAGGCCACCCAAGATTTCTGGCACGCAAGAGGAGGAGTTTGAAGTCAAGGAGATTAAGGATTCAAGAACTCGCCACGGCCACCTTGAATATATGGTGGACTGGAAGGGATTTGGTCCTGGATACGCGAAGAAATTCCTGGGCAAGTATCCTGCCAAGTCTCGGATTGGGCGTCCAGAGGCCAGCCGTAAAAGGGGGGAGTACTATCACAAACCACAGCAAGTGCCGCACTCACCTGGTCAGCTTCCGGCTGTCCACGCTCCTCTCCCGGCGATCACGTGGTTCTGGATTCCGGAGGCTGTCACTAGCATAGTGACAGTCTTCTATACTTACCCAGCATGTCTCCGCATCTTACCCCTAGCGTCTACTCGTGGATTCTGGCGCCAAAGTCCCACAGTGCTACGGATCATGGGCGCCGCCATCTTGTCTGGGGTCACATGCTGCTGAACTGCCAAAGGGAGCGCGCCTGTGCAAACCTCCTGCCAATCAGTGCACAGGGTGCGCTATTTAAACCCTGGACACCTTACCATCATTGCCAGAACAACTTGTTCATCCAAGGTGCCTGATTCTCCTGTGATCTTGCTATCCTGCCTTGCTATCCTGGTAATCCTGATCCTGGTAATCCTGATCCTAGTAGTTCGGTCCTGCTTGCACTCCAGCCCGGTCCTGCCTGCATACCAGTCCAGTTCTGCCTGCACTCCAGTCCGGTCAGCATCTCTGCACGCCAGTCCGGTCAGCATCTCTGCACGCCAGTCCGGTCAAGCTTTCTGCACGCCAGTGCAGTCAAGTCTTCTGCAGGTCCAATCAAGTGCACTTCCACTCCTTGGACTATTCATTGGACTGTTCTATTCACTTGTGTTAATCCAGCGTAGAATGGTTCTCTTGAGACTGTTATATACTCACCCTTCATTCCATATGTCTGTTCATGAACCCATCCTACATTAAACCAGCTAGCTTTCACTTTACACCGGCTAATCTGTTGTCATCCTTGGAACCTGGAACAGGTTCCACAAATTCTGCATCCGTGACATATGGGACCGGATCCAGACTTAAAAGCATCTTTTGTCCGCCGCATGGAGTTGCAAAATCAGCATATAAGTGCACTCCTATGACACTCCCCTCTCACATGCAGTTTTTAGGTGACTTACTCAATGTCCATTACCCTACCTTAACCTCTTCATTCATATTGCTGTGTGGCCTGAATGCTTTGTTGTACAAAGTGCCTAACCCAGCCCATACATACGGAATTCTGAACAGACAAAGACCAATTCCATATCTTCATAGCAGTGACAGATTATTCCAGGAGGCAGGGTAGCATGTGCCACTTTTGCTGCACAACTTTTTGGGTTTTTCGGGCCACGGCCCATGGTGGTCTAGGCCACATAGTCCGCGGTGCATATACAGAACACAGCTGCGGACTAATGATTGTCTACATACTTGTATATTGGTCTGACAGTCCGCTGCATGACTCACATAACCAGCTAATAAACTTTTAATAATACTGGTTATACAGGGCCCCTATGGAAGCTCTGTAGGACGAAATCTGTTTCTGTGAATGACATGACTTAAAATATACAGCAGTATCATTCACAGAAATAGGTACTGATTATGTGAAGGACATAAGTGTTTGAAGCTGGCAAGAAGATGACAGTAGCTAAAACAGATAACCAAAAGAAACCTAAACCATAATCATTAATTTTAGCCTAATCTACATACTATCAACTTAATGTTGACACGGGTGATGGTTGAGCTACAAATTGATTAAAATCAGGCAGTGTTTGGCCTCTATAAGATGTGTCTAGAGCGGGGTCATATTGTGTGCTCAGCTTTACACTATTTTCATGGATAAAAGTTTGATGACAATAAAATATCAAAAGATGTAATGTTGTCAGCAGCTGCACAGCGCGGCCTTGGGTAAAAGTAAATATATAACAGCATGTTCGCAAGCCAGATGTCACATACCGTATTTCCCCATATATAAAATGCTCCCTTGTATAAGACGCACCCCATTTTTGGAGCCTAAATTTAAAAAAATAAAAATGTTTTTATGTCATTTTTAAATATTATTTTTGGCCTTAGTTAATAAAAAATAGGGAGCATCTTATACAAGGGATCAGATGATGCAACACTGAACTTACCTTTGCTGTCCCTCCGGTGGTTCCTCCGGCGGTGTCAGGCTCTCTCCCATGCAGCTCTGACTCAGACTGTCTTTCTCGCGGTGCGCGCTGTACAATGACGTTGCATGACCTAAGGTCGTACAATGTCATTGTACAGCATGCACCGCGAGGGAGACAGTCTGAGTCACAGCTGTGGAGGAGACAGTCTAACACCGCCGGAGGGACAGCAAAGGTAAGTTCAGTGTTGCATTCCCTGTATAAGACGCACCTGATTTTTAAAACAATTTTTGTCTAAAAAAAGGTGGGTCTTATACATGGGGAAATACGGTATATGTCAACATAATATATAAGACATATGTAAGACACACACCCTGCACAAAGTTCATGTAAATACACTGTAATACCCAACTCTGTTTACCAAGACAGAGTCTATGATCCTTAAAACATAAACTTATAGTAAAATGATCAGTATTCCCTTCTACTACATCAAAGATAGAAGCAGTTACAGAGTTGTCCTAAAGGTATGAGTAATAAAATGTTTCCTCGGAAATAATAACAACACAAGAGGTGGCAGAACACTCGCGTTATTCCTGTGCCAGTGCTGTAGGCTTCTCATTTTTTTGTGTAGGTAATAATTCTCAGTCAGTGTCAAAGCAAAGACCCATCCATATTGTCTCCATCCTAACATCCTCTTGTCAGCAGACCCCATAAAACCTGAAGATATTTCAGCAGCTTTAACAGAAGTGAAGCAAGTATACGAGGCTGAAGTTGGTTTCTTATTCGTCCAGTTTCTTATTCAGGGCTGAAGTTAGTTTCTAATTCGCCAGTTTCTTATTCACAGGAAAAACATTTCTGTTTTTAAATGATTAATTAATATGAAGAACTAATAAATTACGTTAGAGTGAGGTGTCCTGAGGTAAACACAGTTAAAAGCAGCCTGCAAAGTGGAATAGATTGGCATAAAATGGGCACACAAGACTGTCATTTAAAAAATGGATGTACATTTATTTACTAAATCACTCAGATTTTTATATTTGCAATTAACTAAAGAAAAGGTAGGGGTGATGGTGAAAGAGGCAGGGGTCAAAGTGTATCATTCAATATTCCCTGTCAAGGGTGCTAAATAAATATACTATTTCCTTAAATATAGAGCATATCTTGATACTTATGAAACAAATAGGTAAACATTTAAATAGTTTTCAAATCATTCACATTATTTATGCTCTCTACTTCCTATAACTAGATTTGCTAATTATTAATTTAACAGAAGCACTTAAGGAGGGGGAGCTGGAAAAAATAAACTCATGTGACCTGAGGACATTTGTAAGTTATATTGTCAACAGTGTTAAATATGCATTTTCAAACAAAAAAATCCACCAACTGATTACTATGGGGACAAAAGTAATGATTCCAAGTGAAATTGTACCTTAAATATTAATAAAACCATTGATCGGACCATACATAAAGCAAAAGATGACACAGTGAGGTATAATAAGAAAAAAGTTAAACTTTAAAGTTCTGAAATTGGGTAGCATAATTTTTTAAAGTCTGTTCAATATAATTGCACTGATTGGGGTATAAATTAGAAAATATGCTATATATATTTTGCTTTGCTGGTTTTCTTTGGATCTCAGAATAGGTTTTATGCATGCCATAAATTTTGCTGCTCGTTCTTATTTGTTATGTAGACTACAACATTCCCTTATGCAATTTTACTGCTTTGCAAGAACTCAAATGTTAAGGGAGCTGTGATTTAAGTAATTATGACAATGCAAAATGCTAAGTCAGGCCTTTGGATACATTATGCATTTATATGTTATGCTCTCTCTCAAATAAAGGATGCATAAAAGAATGTTTTTACACAAAATGAATAATGCAAAAATAATGAAAATGAATGAAAATAAAGCAAGTAAACCTCTGCAATGCTAGTCACTGCTGCTTAGTTTATTAAGTTTATTCTAGTTATTATGACATGACATGTCTGAGCTTTTATAAAGCTCCTTTATCCAACAATCCTTGTTGGCCTTATGTTTGGTGGATCAATTACAGCCGGACACAACATTTTTATATGTTTTGAGTGTGGGTCCCCGTAGCGAACGGCCCTCTTTCGAAAGGGCCGTTCGCTCCCATTCAGTTCTGAATTGGCTGGGATATTGATTGCTTATGGATCGATGAGGCATAGCAATCAATCGAACACGTTGCTCCGAAAGGTTTCCCCCAACCCACTCGCTAACCCAAACCATAAGTGTCCCTCCCCTCTCCAGCCTAACCCTAAGTCCCCCCCCCGCAGCCTAACCCCAAGTCACTCCCGCAGCCTAACCCTAAGTCCTCCCCGCAGCCTAACCCTAAGTCACTCCCACAGCCTAACCCTAAGTCCTCCCCGCAGCCTAACCCTAAGTCACTCCCGCAGCCTAACCCTAAGTCCCCCCCACAGCCTAACCCTAAGTCACTCTCGCAGCCTAACCCTAAGTCCTCCTCGCAGCCTAACCCTAAGTCACTCCCGCAGCCTAACCCTAAGTCCCCCCCACAGCCTAACCCATAAGTCTCCACCCACGCAGCCTAACTCTAAGTCCCCGGCGGTGGCACTTCTCGCATTCGAAATAGGGACAGCTGAAAAACAGCTTTCAGCTGTCCCTAATTCGCAATGCGAACTTTCACAGCAGGGACTCGCAATGGTTTAGAGCAATACATAAGGAATAAAGCATTAGAGAGTGCTAAGCATAATATACACATCTAACAACCATAGCCATTCACTGTATATATAGTATGTATATCTGACAAATTTTTACCCATTTCAAGAAACTCCCTAAAAGTCTTGGGGCTTAATAATGTTAGCCAGCTTACGCAAGGCGTGTGCATAAGTAGATTCCTGCACATGCACAACCCTGTATGGCAGGGCTTGACAACTCTATGTGTGAGAATATGCAATGTGGGTGGGGGGAGACATTTACACTGTACAGTATAGGCTGTAGGTTAGGCCCATCCACACGTCCGAGCGCTACGTCCACACAAAAATACTTACAGAGAAGTCAAGGGAGGGTTATGGTTGTGGTTATGGGCCATCGCTAGGACAGGTTATGGTTGTGGTTATAGCCATCGCTAGGACGGTGGGTGTAGGTCTGGATCAGGCCCTATGACACTCTGTCTGTCATAGGCAATATAGTAATACCATTCAGTATTGAAATGTTAGGGGTTCCTTTTGGAGAATGATGCACAAATAAAGGGTAATCTGTGTAAATGATACAGTTAATTTCTGTCAAAGTCGTTTGCTACAGGAAGATTAATTTACAGAGGACCAAGTGAATCAGGCAGGCTAATCAAGGGGTAATACTTTTTCGTGTTTAAAATACAACAAAGCATTGAGGGCCGTATTCAGAGATCCGTGTTTAGATTGGGCCGCAAATATACGCACGGTCGGAGCAAGGAACACCCACCAAAACCCCAGCCACTCCCCTTGCTAATCCGTGCAAAAACTCTCCGCTGCCATTTAAGTGCGTATGTGTCCTCCGTCCGTGCGTATCTTTATAATCGTGCCCTCTTTTCATCATTTAAATGCCTCCCACCGCTCATTTATATGTAAATTCTTCCATGCGTATTTTTACGTGGCAGATCCGGACGTATGTGACACCATACGATTCACAGGTCCATCCGTGAGGCACTTCCGTGCGTATAGTCTACGCGAACTCCGTAAAAAAGTTACTACGCATACGCAGTTTAAACGTACCTAAAAATACGCACAAACTACCCGAAGAAACGGATCTCTGAATACGGCCCTGAATGTGTAGTGTGGACTTTTTCTAGCAATAACTCGTATTGTCCCAACCACACCGAGAGATCGATTCTATTCCCACAATCAGAGACAAAAGTAACTTGAGAAATGTGGGGCATGTGCCACTGAAGCAGCTGTAATTTTCATAGATAAGTATAGGGGACTGTTCCTTTCTCTCCTGTATGCATGTATTAGTCACCAGGGGTGTAATTAGAACTTTGGGGGCCCCATAGCAAGCTTTTGAAGGGCCTAACCCAGCTCAGGTCAGGACACAGTACCCCAGCTTACCTCACTCTGTCTGACCTCCGGTCCCTCTGAGAGGAGGTGTGGCACAACAGGTGCTCCTCAGTGTTCAGCAATACAGCGTTGGTCACATGGCACATTTACAAGTCTAAGCTACTCTCGTAGGGTCCATCAACAGACCAGTGCTGGCTGAACACTGTGGATCACCCAATACGCTCCAGCTCCTCTCAGAAGGATTGAAGGGCAGTCAGAGTAAGATAAGCTGGGTTTTTCTTTCTTTTCTATTTAACCAACAAAATATCTAAAATTACTCTTATCTATGGAAATCTCAGTCACTAGAGAGTCTTTCAGTAATTGTAAAATATATGAAGAAAGGCTTACTAAGCAGCATGAACCTCTATAGCAGCGCTGCTTCCCAGGTGAGTATAGTAAAGGTGTGGTACAATGGGTTGGTTGCTGGGCCAGTAGGCCCCCTAGGCTGCTGGGCCCTGTATCACACCCAGGGGAGTAGCAAGTTGGGGAAGGGGAAGTGCAAAGTATACCAGCCACATATCTGTACAGACACTGATGCCTAGCACATTACACACTCAGCCCTAACACTATACCTTACTGTACAATTTAAATACCTATGCCCACCCACCATGTTTATCTTTATGTCTGGTTATGATGTGTAGAGTAAGGTGTTAAATGTGTTGGGTGTAGTGTATGGGGAGGGGGTGGAGGTATGTGTGGGGTGCAGTGCAGGGGGGTAAGTGTGGAGTGGAGTGTAAGTGGGGAGATTATGTGTGGGGTATAGTGAGAGGTTATGTAAGGGGTATAGGTGGCATGTTGTGCAACGGGAGAGGTGGTATGTGTGGGGTGTAGTGCAGGGGTATGCGGTTTGTGTTTGATGTAGTTTAAAAGGGGGTATGTCTGGGTGTAGTGTAAGGGGGGTGTATGTGAGCAGTGTAGTGTAAGGAGGGCAGGACACATATAGAGGAGGCAGACAGACTGGCAGGACACACATAGAGGGGGCAGACAGACTGGCAGGGAACTCATAGAGGGGGCAGACAGACTGGCAGGGAACACATAGAGGAGGCAGACAGACTGGCAGGACACACAGAGGAGGCAGACAGACTGGCAGGACACACATAGAGGGGGCAGACTGACTGGCAGGACACACATAGAGGGGGCACACTTTTATTTTGAAATTTACCAGTAGCTGCTGCATTTCCCACCCTAGGCTTATACTCAAGTCAATAAGTTTTCCCAGTTTTTTGTGGTAAAATTAGGTGCCTTGGCTTACATTCGGGTCGGCTTATACTCGAGTATATACGGTACTTGTCTGATAATTCAGAAGAGCAGAAGATTCCCATTGCTAGTGGAGAAGAGCTTTCATAGGTTCACAATATTAGTATATTTACCACTGGTTGATACTGTGACACTGGTTGATACTGTGACACATTCATGTCTCTACAGCTCCCAGTAATTCCCCATCATGTCTCTACAGCTCCCAGTATCCCTCATCATGTTTCTCCAGCTCCCAGTATCCCCTATCATGTGTCTCCAGCTCCAGGTATCCAAACATGTGTCTCCAGATCCCAGTATTTCTAATTATGGCTCCCCAGTTCCCAGTAATCCCCATCATGTCTCTCCAGCTCCCAACATCATTTGTCTCCAGCTCCTCAGTAATTCAGTAATTCCCCATTCATTACTCTCCAACCTCCCCTGTTTATACCTTACTTACCGTTGATGCCTTCCGTCCCTGTCTCTCCTCCGCAGTGCGCGCCATCTTCCAGCTTTTCTGTGTGACACTGGCCATAAAGCAATCTGTTTCCTGCTGTCGTCCAATGCCGCAGTCATACAGGCTCCTCCGCAGTGCGCGCCATCTTCCAGCTTTTCTGTGTGACACTGGCCATAAAGCAATCTGTTTCCTGCTGTCGTCCAATGCAGCAGTCATACAGGAAAGTGTATCTGTGTAACTGCTGCGGTGGCTGATAGCAGACACTTTTCAGCAACGACCGTCCGACTTTCCTGTGTGAGATGGGGCCGCAAAATTAAAGCTTTTGGGCTGCATGCAGCCTGCGAGTTTGACATGCTTGAAGTATTAACATACCTTATTGACATACCTTAAGTATTCCACACATAACCCTGTTGGTGCGGGATACTGGGTGGTACATAAGGACTTAGCCAAGCTCCTACTGTACAATTAGCATGCCTAATTCCACCCCCCATGTGTATCCCATATGCATGGAGAGTGAAATTTCACATGGAATCCAGCATCGGTTGGCTGTGTTCCGATGTGGAATTCCTTGCACTGCACCAACTGTCACATTGGTCCTTATCCAGACCTCTGTGCATCTTCCGTACGACCAACGTTAAGTCTCTCATGTGGATGAGCGATCCAGCCCATAATGTAAATTTTAAATGGTCTCCCTTCCCACTTTGCAGAGTTCAGCTGAGCGAAGGGGATGGGCTGCCCTGTGGTCCGGATCTCCTAACGTACCCAATTGTATTCCGTACGCCAGGAGATCTATAGCGTCACATCTAGTGTGTGCATGAGCAGATGTGACAGACTTACATAGGCAAGAGGCTTGAGCAAGGAGCCTAATGTACAGGAGTCTGGATCCAGTCCATCGTGAGTAAAACCTCTAATGCAGTGTTTCTCAACCCCGGTCCTCAGGGACCACTAACAGTGCATGTTTTCCAGGTGTCACTGCTGGAGCACAGGTGTGTTCATTACTAACTGTCACATTTTAAAAGCTTCACAGGTGCTGCTCATTATATCACTTGTGATTCTATAAGGAAACCTAGAAAATATGGACTGTTAGTGGTCCCTGAGGATTGAGGTTGAGAAACACTGCTCTACTGTGTAGCCTAGTATAATATAGCCTATTGATCCACGCATTTCGCTATGCGCATTGCAAGAGCGTGCTCGTCCATGCTCGTTTGGAGACGGTGGCTTGGGAGGAGGACCTTCCATTTATGTGCTTTCCACACGCTACAACTCTGGATCAGGTGCATTTGTGTCTAACCGCTCCATGTCATAGAAGCTTCAATATATGTCTACTTGCCGAAGACATCAGACTGTGTCTCATGTATATTGAATGTCTGAAACATAGGCATTTGCTTCTTGATGCCCATCTTCAGTCGCACTGTAGGGAACAGCTAAAGGTCTCACCCCTCCGCTGATAAACATTATTTAAGCCGAGTTCCAGTCTGGGGAGCTTAAATTACATCCCTTCTTACACCAGACAATGGAAAAAATGAAAACAGTGTAAGACGTGTCCGTCTCGTCACAACGACACCGTAACATTGTAACTTCCTAGAAATGTTTTATTTTTTCACAGCAATACCACAAAATGATGCCAGAACCAGTGATGTTCATTTATTTTATTTATTTATTTTTTTGCAACTCACAGCTCATTACCTGCATGATTTACAAACAGCATGAAATATGGAAAAACACACCATTTTTACAAAACTGTACTCAATTAAAGAGCTCCCTAGGAATCCAATTAAGTGTCTGTACGGAAAGGTTGATATAATGTATACAAGTGGAATGCCTTTTACCTGTGTTAACGACATGCTTCCATTCACATAGTGGCGGCTTAGATCCATACTGTGCTGTTGTTTTCTCTTCACTGCTATGGAAAATATATACTGAACCACAGTTTTCAAAAGTCCAGCTTTATCTTCATGTCTGTATTAAACATTTTACATGGACTAAGATGTATAGCCTATGAATTGGGAAGTGAAGAACCATTAACTATCATTTAGTGATATAGGGCCTGATTCAGAGGCTGAAAATAAGAACTTAAAGTTACACCTGGGCAAAACCATGTTGATTTCAGGGGGAGTCAAGTTAATTTTATTCTATGCATGCAGGGAGAATGCTTTGCTTTTACTTATTGCACACAGATACCTGATCAGCATCACTTTTAAACTGCTAATTAGACTTGAGCTGGGAAACATCACCTTTTAACTATAATACTGTTGCAACAAATGAAATTTGACTCCCCTGAAATCAACATGGT
>WWET01000131.1:918990-931014 GCA_011038615.1 Limnodynastes dumerilii | reverse complement strand
AAGAGCAATGTAGCCAACGCGAAAAACTAGCGAGGGGGAACAACTCCTGAAAACCCCCAAGGCTTTCATTACACTAATTAGAAATCCTAACTAAGGGGGAAAAACAGGAGAAAACCCCTTGATAGCCCGCCTTGACTTCACATCTCCCAATCTAAAATAAACTTACAAACTTAATGAATGCTGCAAATAAAAAACTTAATAAACCCTAACCCTAACTCTACCTTATAAAAATAGAATTACACACCCAAAGCGTTAAACATTTTTCCCACGAAGTTTGTCAATACGAATGTATTTTCGGACAGCTTGGGACTTCCACCCACCTAGGGCCATAACTTGCTCCATAGGACGACCCTCGAAAACAGTGGAAGTCACGGCACCAATCCAAAAAGAATTTGAACTATATAACGAAGTGTCCAAACCAATAACCTTTGTGCACCGCCTCAATACCGCAGAAAATTGAAACCTTGTTAATGGCAAACTAGTAGCATGCACCAACCAATTAGACCCACCTGGATGACCCTCCCTTAAATATTTCTTAGCCAAAATTACTGGGCAAATTTCCAAATTTGGGTTACAATTGATTATTACCCATCTACCCTTCCCCGATAAGTTTTGATGAATTTTACAAGAAATAGAACTATCCGATAATACTACATTATCCCTCAATGTTTACCCGAGGCCACCAATTCGGAAATTCTAAATGCCCCGAAATAAGCTAAAGCAAAAGCCACCTGAAGTAAACGCAACTCAAATTGGTCAGATGCAACCTGACCCACGAACCAAATCAACTTTTGCAAGATATCCCCATCTATAGGCCGCCTCACATCCGCCATCTTCGGCTCCATCGAGACCAACCCTTAAGAATTCTATCAATGAAAAAAACCTTTAGTGAAATCCCTCCCACCTGATAATTTTACAATATAAGAGACAGAAGGGAAGACATGGACGCCTTTGTACAACCTGTTGAATAATGCCCCCAAAGCCACTGTAACAACAAATCACACTCCACCTTACCTGAACTAACGCTACTCTCCTTATACTCGCACCATTGATCCCAAGCCCGACGGTAAGCTCAGAGTGTGCTGGGGGCGAGGGAGCTCAAAGCCTCTAGGCCGGCTGCACAATCTGCCATAAACGACAAGGACATGACAGACCCTAACTTCCTAAATCTAGACCATTGAAAATGTGACAAAGAATCCGCTATAACATTTGACGCCCCAGGAACGCGCTTCGCACAAAAAACTATAATATTAAATGTCAAACTCTGTAACAATAAATGCCTAAGCAACCTTATCGCTGGTGGAAAGGATGCCCTTTCCACCATTGATTGCCTGAACTACCCCCAAATTGTCGCACCAAAATACAATACTCTTATTCTGTAATAATGAACACCAAAGCTCTACAGCAATGACAATTGGGAATAGCTCCAACACAATCAAATTTGATGTAACACCCGACAGACACCAGGAAAGAGGCCACGGTGCAGCGCACCAAGCCCCTTAAAAGTATGCTCCAAACCCAATGGAACCCGCAGCATCTGTAAAAAGCTCCAATTCAGCATTTGATGATGCTGGCTCGTTCCAAATGCGTACACCATTAAAATGCTCCAAAAACTGAATCCAAACACCCATGTCATCCCGCAGTTCCCACGACAAATGAACAAAGTGATGTGCCAATTTCATGCCCGCAGTAGCTCTTTCCAAACATTGACAAAAATTTTTACCCATAGGGATAACCCTACAGGCAAAATGCAAAAGTAAAGATTGGACCTTCTTCAGGATAGCACAACGCCAATCCCGCAATTCTGCTAACAAAGCCTTCAATTTGAAAACCTTGTCTGCAGGTAAATGACAAGACCCTGCTACAGTGTCAATTTCAATACCCAGGTAAGAAAGAGATGTAGCAGGAACTTCCGTCTTCTCCTTCGCCACTGGGACCCCAAAATGCCAAAACAATGCCTTGGCCGAAAAAGCACTTGAGCGCAAACATCGGAATCAGCCGGGCCAACAAACATAAAATCATCAAGACAATGTGCTATCGCCTTATGTTTTGTCCCCGTCTCCAAACACCAATGTAGGAACGAACTAAATTTTTCGAACAGAGCGCACGAGATGGAACAACCCATGGGCAAACACCTATCAACAAAAAAGCAAAATAAATAAACGAATCAGGATGCAGGGGTAACAATCTGAATGCCGATTCAATATCTAAATTTATCCATGAGGGCCCCAGGGCCACATGCTCGCACCATCTCTAACACCTGTTTGAAAAGCTGATACACCACTGAACACGCCGAAGGATCGATAGCATAATTTACCGAAGAACCCGTGGGATAAGATGGGTGCTGGATTAACCTTAGCTTACCGCTCTCCTTTTTTGGAACAACCCCCACAGGAGAAATAAGCAAACCCGGAATGGGTGGAAACAAAAATGGCCCGGACATCCTTCCTAACTTCACTTCATTTAACACTTTTTGCAAAACCATGTCTGGTAGTTGACTAGCGAACTTAAGATTCCGCTGACAACGCGTATTAACTACCCCCGTAATAGGTAAACGAAAACCTACTCTAAAACCTTCTAACAATAACTCAGCATCCACCTTATTAATATAAACACTAAACCAATTTAATAATGCTGGTAACTTAATGGGGGATAATGCATTGGGTAGGGGCCCTAGCTGGCAGTGGGCAATCTTTGGAAGGATGAGCACCGCTGCATTTAGTGCACAGGTGCCTGTATCTGCATGAGGCTCCCTTGGTACACCTAGAATTATTAAAAGCGAAGCATTTACTCTTCACCAAATTAAACATGGATGAACGCGACTGTTGAGAAAATTTACGCATTACATTGAGGTCGGAACCCTGCTTAGCGTTAGTAATACGCAACCAAACACCCACATCGCTGTCAGAAAAATCTAGATTTTTCGCCCCATCTTGATTCTTCCGAAATCTATTGTCATAAGTCCGTCACATGCTGGCCTTTGAATTCGCATACAACTCATGTATAAGGTTCAAGTACCGCAAAATTCCCATGTATTGTGTGAGCCTAGTCTCCAAATAACATGTGGTAAACGGACAACCACCAAGCCAGTTTGAAAAAGTTTTACAATTCTATTCCCCAATACCCCCTTTGGCCTTGGCTGCAACCAACCCTTCTTTACCCGATTGTGTTACTACAAACATATCTACAAATTTCCCACGTTTTATTCCTTGCCGAGAGGAATCTCTAACACCCCATGTAATGGCTGAATTATCGCACAACATGGGGGGAGGGCCAGGACGCTTTTTACAAACTCTAAGGGCCTCATTCACTAAGCTCGAATTGCTAAAATTCACGTGATTTTTAGCTTAAAATTCGCCAAAGGCGATTCACTAAGCAAAAAATCACCTTGGGAGCCTTCAATATTCCTTAATCTGAAGTCTTCTTTATTCTTTCGAAGTCTTCATCTCTGTAGAGGACGACGGCAGCTCCTCACCTTGATCTCGAAGAATTCTTACTAAACTCCCACCAGTAGAGGGCGCTCTAAAGTTAAAGAAATTAACAGTACTACTCTACTGTTAATTTCTACTGGTTCTATTTCGATGGGCCGCGATGACCCGCGAATTGATTTTTGGGAAAAAAATCGCGCTTAGTGAATGAGGCCCTAACACTTTCTTTCCCCTTCTTTTTACCTTCCACCTTAGAAGCTTTACCCTGCAAAGCTTTCTTAAGAAGTTTCATAACTTTTGCTGGCTGTATTTTTGATGCCGACGAGTCTACACTGGAACTAACACTGCCATCTGATGAATTGATTCAGCCTGCTCACCTGGGTCTATGACACTCCCGCTTCCAGCAGCCGCCTGAAGCCTTGAAGGGTCCGTCCCATGCGAAGTGCCTTGCAAAGGATCCATCACTGCCCCAGAAACAACTTGACCCCGCTGAGTAACATCAGATGAAACATCTGGAACAACAGGAACATTAGCACCAACCACAGACCGAACAGGACTATTTCTAACCCTTTCCCTAGTTGAACCTGAACTCTCTATGGGTATCAAGCCAGCTGCCTGAGATACATTAGGCACAATAGTATAAGACCATGGAATAAAATTAAACAGTCCTGACGTGCTCTGCTGACCAGGAGATGCCATCACTGGAATAAGATTATAATTATAAGGTTGATTAGGGAAATTAAGCCCCGCAAGGCCAGGATTGAAATAAGGCCATGCAGGCTGCTGAAAAATTGGAGGAGGGAATGGCCACTGTGAACTAGATGCTATCCCTACCGATGATGTATTCTGATTTTGACTAAATAAACTTCCCGCAGTCACTTGAGATTGAAACAGCGGGGGGAAAGAAGTAACCGAAATTGCAGAGTGATCCCTTGAAGAGGGTCTCTGATCTTGTAACAAAGGAGCAGGAGTATAAGGAATAAAATCAATACTGCCCCCAGATAATTGGTTCTCCTCCTGCTCAACCAAACCTGCCTCACATTGCATCAAATTAACATCATTGTCCCCAACACCTGTATCACCCATATTGTCCACCCTCCCCCTCCCATACTCACACCAATCTGAATCCTCTCTCCCCCTTCTCATCTGCCCCCCAGGCTCAAAACCCACTTCTCCCTCCCCCAAATCTTCCACCCTGACCTCCCCCAAAACCTAACACACTCCCACTCTGCCTTGAAGAAATGGCCCTTGATACAGGACCACCTCTTATATTTCCTCTGAGCACCACTGCGCTCCCTGCACCGGATCCACTAGGTTCCTGGTCTCCGCTGCAGAATCCCACCTCCGCTGCACTCCGTCTAGGCCTGGGAGCAATTACAGACCGCTATAATTGGCGGGCTCTACGGAGCAGCCAAGATGGCAGTAACTGCATCCGGCGCACGCTAACATCAGCACCGCGCAAGGGCGCGTCCATGGAAGGAGAGTGAACCCGCGAGCGCCCCCCCGCCGCTCTGACACGCCCTATCCACCTGCGCCTTCCCAGGCCTACTCTCCTGATTGAATGGAAAGAAGAGAGGGGCCTTCCGACGACGAATAGGGCGATCCATAGCTCAAAAGAAGAAAACTTTCCAGAAAAAGAGAAAATATAAAAATAGATAAGAAACAGAGATAAGTAAAGAAGAAATAAAGTCAGAAAAACAACTCAAATAGCATAATGTACACAATATGACAGATAACCCCACAACGAAACCACCCCACAAAGCACAATTTATCTACCAATTAGAAAAACATTAAGAGGAGAAGCAGAGACTAGATTTGGTAATCAGTGGTGTAACTACCATGGATGCAGAGAGTGTGGAGGAGGAAGCCATGGCAGCAACCCACCCCGCACTCATGGAGGTAAGCTGTCAACGCTCAACATTTAGGCTGCACTTTAGACTGTACTGCACACGCGCCAAGTAAGGGAGTTTTCCTCCATGCAGACTCAGGGCCCGATTCAATTGCCGGCGAAGTTTTCAAAAACTTTGCGTCGGTAAAAATACGACGCCTTCGCCGGCAATTGAGCGATAAAAATTCGCCCATTCAATTATTTTTTTACCGCTGCGCTAAAACAGCAGGCAGCGGTAAAAAAATAACCAGAGGAAAAAAATATCTCTCTGTTAATGCCGCAAATCACCTCCTGCTAGCAGGAGGTGATCGGCGCTAGTGAGAGACTATTACCCAGTGCCTGAAATCACGTTCTCACGATACTTCAGGCACTAGGTAATAGCCTCAGTAGCGCCCGGCACTTCCTGCTAGCAGGAAGTGATTTGCAGCGTTAACAGAGAGTTTTTTTTTTTTCCTCTAGCAGCTGCTCAGCGGTCCCTGGATGGCAAGGCATGGTGCCTAATGCCCTGCCATCCATGGGCATGCTGATGCTTGTAGTTCTACAAGCATCAGCATGCCCTGTTGGGGCACAACATAGGGCAGCGTTAAAAATCCGCACCTCTCATAGGTGCGGATTTTTATCGTTCAAAAACCGGCGTATTTTTAACGGTAGAAAAGAATTGAATAAGAAAAAAAATAACGCCGGAAATTTTTTTTAAAAATGCGTTAAAAATACGCCGGCGAAGGATTTTTTAACAATTGAATCGGGCCCCTCATATTCACACGCATCCCCTTGCTTTTCCACCCCTAATCATTCAAAGAAAACAGTATTGAAAGCCTGAGTCTTAACTTTGAGCTTTAGTAAAACACAAATAAACTGATATAAATTCTCTTAAAGTATAGTGATGTGTAATTTTCACTAAGGGCCAGATCAACATTACCGTGAACAGATAAAATTGCTTCAAAGCAATTACCTTGGTATTTCTAAACGTTGGTGCTTATTTTCATCAAGAAAATGAATGTTTTATGAAAGTTATGTGTTAGGAGATTTACTTATAGCTGGGCCTTAGGTTTGATTTCACCATTTATACAAATGTAATGTGATATTATCTGCACAGAGTAAAATTCTTGGCATATGTTTCACAGCTCACTTTGTTGACAAAATATCCTCTCTGTAAATAGTGTGTATTTCTATCTTGAGTTGCAATCTGTAGAGAAAATAGATTGTGCTTTTGGAATGAAGTCTGTAATTGCGTAATATATGAATATTTTGCTAGAGAGATGGCAGTAAAGCAGCAGTGACATGGGTTGTGCCCCCCTGGATATATAATAAAGATGTCTCCTCTTCTTCAATCTTTCTGTCAGCCATGCTCAAAGAACTAAATTGCTCTTTCTAAATAAACCAGTCAACGGCTGTCTTGCTGAGTGCCTGAAAAGGAAAGAGAAAATGTGTATGGTGTTCAGTGTAAACATTTCTTTCATATTATCCTACGTTTCATCATCCGTGAAAGTCACCAACACTGAAAAAATGAAATACTGTACTTCGAACAAACATCTAAACTGAATTTACAGTGCCCCAGTATTTAGCCTATTGTATATTTAATTGCATTAATTACTAGGATTCACCTCTTCATATAAGCAGTGCTATCATTTTATGCTTTAAGCATAGACCTCAATATTTTATTTTTTTTTTGTGCTTCAAATAAATAAATAAATTATGCATTGTCCCCATTGAATAAAATGATGAGAAAATATTTGAGACATCATGGGAATGAGTCTTAGGGTCTTCAGTGGGTCAGAATAAACGGTCAGCCGTCCAACAATGCACTGATAAGATTTCCATTAACACAGCAAATTGTGAGAACACATTCAAGCTATACACCAGATGGTACCTCTCTCCCTAAAAAAGTTTCCCGGGTACTCCCACAATGTTCTGACATGTGGACCAATCCAGAGGTGAGTGTATGCCAGCTGACATGACATTTCCCTAAATGACTTTCCACTGAGCATGCTCAGAACTGAACAGTGTGCAGTCACGGTCAATTCAGATCTGAGCGAAACTCGAACTGCGGCAACTTGTGCTTTGAGGGAGGAAGGCGGTGGAAGGACGTAGTCAGTGTACAGTAAGGGCGTGCCCAAGGAAGTGCAACCGATCCAGAGCGAATGCATATGGAAAAAATGACTGTTTACGTCAAAACCTTTGCACCAGCCCCTGGTGTTAAAGTCCAGCAGGTTGATCTTTCATTACCTATTTAGACCCTTGTGTTAGGATGTGACATTACAAAGGGTCAGAAAGTATTGTACATGTGTTAAATCGTTTCTACATACAGTAGGAAAAAAATGTCTTTTCATATTTTTATTTGTATTGTTTTCTGACTTTTTTTAAATTCAATAATTTTTTTATTGTATTTTTTGCACATACAAAACACAAAAAATATAACAGACTAAAAGAAAACAAAAAACCTCACCCCTTGGCACTGCTGCTGATAATGACCAGTATTCACAAGAACAGAATGAAATCCGAACTGAATTCACTGTATGACACAAAGATCAGGGTTGCCAACTCTCCCAAAATATACCGAGAGACACCCGAAATTTGGGCAGGTCTCCCGGTAATCCGGTATGCGAGAGCCCTGACGAAGACAGCGAAACGTGCGTTGGCTCCTTTCTGACCACTGGTAATCCGGAACTTCTCGCATACCGACCATAAGAATGGAATGGAATGGAAGATGTCCGTAATAGAACGACAGGGATAGCAGTTGCTCTGTGTGAGTGAAGCGCTCCCGTGAGGGGGTTTTTTTGTTTTCTATTTTATTTTGTAGGGTTTAGGGATAGATTGTATACATATGCTGCATGTGTTTTTCCCAATCATTGTGAACGCTACATCATTCAACGTGGTATGTGAGGCTCTGATACGTTACATTGTTACATGTTGTGGTAACTAAATACAGACCCAGCGGTCTATTTTTAACTATTCCCTCGTATGTAACTTCTTTATATGTTATTCATTACCTCTATTTTTGCTGCTACATATATTTCTAATTGAAAAGAATAAAGCATATAACTAAATCTGGAATGGTTGCACTTTATAACGTGGTATTTTTTATGGTGGTCCTTCTGTTTGAATGATCCACTAAGAATCCATTTCTCTATGATATATATTTAAGCCACTAGTAGCACCCCCTGCAGTATTAGATATCTATGATTTAAGGGGCAATTCCAGAGACTTGTGCAGAATCTTTTTCTTTTATCTCTGTATATTTCAAGATTATCAGTAAATGCACATACACTATGCGATTTTACATTTTATTGTCTGGTTTGGCCTGATTTAAACTATTGGATAATCAGCTCAAAAATCATTACCATGCACTTCAGTGAATATTCGGACGATAATTGGAGAACTGGGCCCATAATTGCTCTAGTGTATGGCCAGCTTAAATCAGGACGATTAGGCAATTTGTTATGCCAAACTGTTTTTGTTCACACATCTGTTACTACACATCTATTACTGAACTTTTTTGTTTTATTGTGTAAAATATATTGCAGCGTCAGTTTTGGGGGTTAAGTGGGTTTAATTTACTACCCTGTCCTGGTGGCCTAGTAAAGCAGCTTGATTCACAATGGTCCTATTCCATTGTGAATCAGGACTTAGTGCTAGAAATAACTGATACCCAGTAGCAGTTCAGATCCAAGTCCCCAGACTACCAGAACTGATGGCCACAAATATGAACCAACAGGGTCTATTCTAGAGAATAAGGCCCTACTGGTATATTGTCCATGGGACTGGTTCCATATTAACATATACCCACAGGCATAATATTTGTGCTTCTCAGCTCCAGAGGGTAGTCATTATAGTTGCTCTTTTGTCTTACTGACCCTATAATACCATCCAAAACATAATCGGTTTTCAGCTTGACAAATCTTCGAGTCTTGACATGTTCTGTTTAATGAAGCATTTATATTATTATTATTATTATTATTGATGTTTATTTATAAGGCGTCACACGGTATCTGCAGCCCCGTACAGAAGTAATAGTTACATAGACAATATAATAATTAAACAGACAAGGTACAAAATCATAAAAAAAGGAACATAATACAAGTACAACGCGAAAATAGAATACAGTACAAAGAAAACAGAACAATATATATGGAAAATAAAGAAGTGGGATATGTGTGTAGGAGCAGATGAACAGGGAGAGAGAAAAGGTGGGAATTCATTAGGACAAGGTAGAGGTAGGGTGACAGGAGGGAGAAGGGCCCAGCTCATAAGAGCTAACATGCTAAATAGGAGGGGATAAACAAACAGGAGACACAGGGATGAAGATGCGGAGAGTAGGAAAGCTTAGGGTGAAGGAGGGTAGCCTTGTCTGAATAAGTGGGTTTTGAGGGAGTGTTTGAATGATTGGAGGGTGTTGGATTGCCTGATAGGTTGTGGTAGGTTGTTCCAATGCAGAGGGGCGTATTACAGCAAGGACAGGAAATTTGGAGGTTGCAATAGCCTAACTACTGATTGGTCGCTATTTTAAGTGAGAATGGTCTAGATGTTTTAAGACAGGAAATAGGTCTCGGAAGTCTGTGTGAGCAATTGGAGTTACATATCAGCGTCACAAATCTATTCCCATTTATAGTATAATATATAGGCATTTAGATATTTTACAATTATTGTAGAACTAGATATATACACTTTGCTAGCAGTCAGACAGGTAGCATAATTTAGCAATTTATGACCATGTAACTAATCATGTATCAGGGCAGTTGGGTCATCTTAAGCCAGAAAGAACACAGTCTCTGGATGTGCTAGGATGTGATGTAGGCTGTAAAAGCCTGGTAACATAAATGTAGAAACACTTGCCATTTCTGAGGCTTTGACATTTTTCTTACATTGTAAAACTACTGTATTCATTTCCAGCTGTAAATAAATAAGAGCGATTACATAAAGCTCCTATCAATCATCCTCAGCATTTTCTTTACTAATTCTACCTTCTGATACTATTTAATGTAGTAATAATAATAATTGTTATAATAATAATAATAATAAAGTTCCATCATGTCAATGTAAGGTAAATGTACTTTCTTGCAGAGTAGAACTCAACACAGTGCAATATTACTTAAACAGTGCAGTGTTCAAAAGATTATGAAGACCATAAAAAGATTTGTTTATTTAATACTGTTTAATATGTCATATAAGTTAGGAGTGGTCCAAAGGCAGGGCCACCATCAGTGGGGTACCGCCGGTACTGGTGTCCTGGGTCTTGGAGCCAGCTACATTGGATCTTTCTGATTCAGCAGCACTAATTTACTTAGTTTTTAAAAATAGACAGAACTATTGTGGGTTGTTGCATGGTTACTATGGAGGCAAATTTGCTGGAGACGGACCATCCCGTTTTCTTGAAGTCCAATCACTGTGGGCTATCCCCTTATACAGACTTCACGACACACCACTTAACATCAAGGGCAATCTGTATATAGACTTTATATCTACCTTAATACCCTGTGCAGATCATTTATACTCTATCACAACAGTTTATTTATATATTTACTTTGTATAAGTATTTGTTATCGTTTTAGCTGTCTTCTTCTATTAAGCGCCCCCAAGGTGGTTTATATACACTTTTTTATGGTGTTTAAAAGGTCTGATGTTCATCTTAGTTACAGTAACAAAACTGTCAGGAATTTTTCATTGTTGATAAATAACAAACTAACAAAAGTAAAGCAAACTAGACAAAAAACAGTAAGTAGCATATTCATTTGTATAAAAAGAAAACATTAAGGAAAAAAACTAATTAAGGTAAATTATGGTAACTTTATACAATGAGAATTGCCATATAAACATATATATTTATATATTTCAAATAGTGCACATTTATATATAGGATACCCCTTTTTCATGGAAACCAACCTAGTTTTTGTTGTATAATTGTTATTTGTTAAACCACAGTTTATACAAACTAGACTTTGTATGTCTGCATCATATACATATATTACACTTTCTAGCCATCCCTTAATCTAATGTGCCTATATAGCAATCTGATATTCAAATATTGTGTGCATCTACTTAGCTTTCTTCCCAATATCCCTTAGTTATATTGCATATTCCATTCAATTTTCTTTAATGTCATTCAATTGAATATGTAAGTACCACAGTTATTACAAAAACCTTAGAGAATATGTCTACATTAAATTTCATATTCTATTTGCAGATTTTTGTCTGTTTATATAGTCAGTTACAATTCTGCATTTTTTAAATAACAATTTACTTTCTAAAACATTTTACAATAGTCACAAAAAAGTAATATAATAAAGTTTCATTATCAGGGCCGGATTAACCATGGGGCGATCGGGGCGGTCGTCCCAGGGCCCCCACACACAAAGGGCCCCCACAAACTGCTATGAAAGAGGATGGATTGGTGGGCATGACAT
Source organism: Limnodynastes dumerilii (assembly GCA_011038615.1). Classification (NCBI taxonomy): domain Eukaryota; kingdom Metazoa; phylum Chordata; class Amphibia; order Anura; family Limnodynastidae; genus Limnodynastes; species Limnodynastes dumerilii. The sequence goes on along the minus strand of WWET01000131.1, from coordinate 919,297 downwards.
CCTCCTCTTAAGCACAGAGTATCACAGCCGCTGTCTAATGCCGGCAGCTGCGATAGTCTGCTTAAGAGGAGGATGTCACTCACTGACATCCATCCTCTTTCACTGGTTTCCTGACAGGCTGTCTTACATACAGACAGCCAATCAGAGCACAGCAAAGCAGCCAATCGGAAGAAAGCAGGAGAGCAGGGAGCCAATCACTTTCACTTCCATTTTCTTACTGCCGAGGGCTCCCTGCTTCTCAATGGAGGCCTGATCAGCTTCTTCTGGTGAAGGTAAGTTTTATTATCTGTCTATATGTCTGTCTGTC
>WWET01000131.1:880943-904207 GCA_011038615.1 Limnodynastes dumerilii | reverse complement strand
GAAAAATTACTTCACTGAAAGGGTGATAGATAAGTGGAATATTCTCCCATCTGAGGTGGTTGATGCCAGTACAGTAGAACAATTTAAACATGCTTGGGTTAAATATAAGGGTATCCTAAATTGTAACCACAATTGAGGGTAAATAGGGTCTAGGGTCAGTATAGTTTTCAATAAACAAATGGGCAGACTAGATGGGCCATGTGGCTCTTATCTGCCGTCACTTTCTATGTTTCTATGTTTCTATTGTATCTGGAGGTATAGATATTTCAAGTGGAGATAACTCCAGCTTGAAAGTGTAATTTTGCACTCAGACAATACCATGTTATGTGCTAGGAATCTTAAACAAATGCAGAGTTATACAGGGAGGGGATGTTTCCTTCATTCCATATTGCTTTGTGTTTACTCTGCACCAGAAAAATAGGATATCTGAATAAACATTGATGCACATCAGTACACACAGCCTAATGAGGCCTAATTCCCAGAATTCTAAAAAATCACATTAGAGTGAAATAAGTCAATCTATGCATCAAATACAAAATGTAGCCCAAACTTGCTAGGAATAATTATTTATGTCCCAAGGTCCACATCACAGCCCTGAGATATTTGTATTAGCTTAAATGCCTAGACAGATGTTTTGTATGTTTCTGCATTTTATTTTACAGATGGAATGTACTGTCCACACTACCTGCTGTGCTCTGCTGTGCTATCCCAGTTAGTTGTTAGGAATTAAGGTTAGGGAACCGGACTTGAACCCCACCGTTGTTGTATAGGTTTTATACAGAGCCGTAGCTAGAAATTTTAGAGCCGGGGCAAAAAGAGAACATGGCACCACCAACCCTGTATAAATAACCAGTTTAACCTTAGAAATGAATTTACTACCGCCCCACTCTGACTTTGCAGTCTGGGAAACTGCCCCTATCGACCACCCCTACTTATTTCCCTGGTGTTACGCATCTGACTTCCTGGTGAACACTCCACTCACATAGGACCCTACCTTAAGTTTTATGCACCAGCCATGTAGAATATGGGGCTGGTGTGTAAATAAGAATCATATATAAGGGCATAACCAAGCCTTTACTGTGCAAGTTAAATACCCACTCCTCCCACCATGCATACACACTGTCCCGCCCCACCATAAACAGTACCGCAATGCCACCATTTTCTGCACACAGGGTGGAAAAAAGGCCACGCTGAGTAATTCTGGATCCGGTCCAGGAATAGGAATTAGGATTAAGGTCCGGATTATTGTAATGTGAAACACAGAACATGTTGGCATTTTAATATTCTAACAGACAAGTGTCACAGTAATGGCTAATAGAAAAACACCAATCAGTGAACTCTGGAGGCATTTTAGTGTTGGCTTGTAAACTGTTGGCATACCGATCATCGGAATGGCAAACCAGACCCCTCTGGATCTGTGCGTATGCATTTGCAGTAATAAAATGTGCATGTTATGCAAGTAATTTTGTCCACAATTCCATATTTATAGTTCTCATTGCAGCGTTCTTAAAATAATCTTGCTAAACAGTATGATTCCTAATAACTGATAATACTAATTCTGTACATCATAAATTTTAAACCTCTAAAACATAACAACTATTATCTACTATTATCTATAGTACTTTTTCATCATCACCAAATGTTCTCATGTGCCAGAAGTGTATATGAAGAAAAGTCTACATGAAAAAAGGGCAATTACAACAAAATAATTATATTTATCAATACAGTCATTATGCCTTTAAAATGGCATTTCCTCAGAAAAATAAACAGCTGATCATTTGCATTAAAATTTTAAACATTTGATTACATACATTTATAACATTTAATTGAAAATACTGTTTTGGAAATGGAACCAGTAATAATTTGTCTAATATTTTTCCAAAGGACACTAACATATATCTGTCAAGAGTAATAGTTCAGCTAGTAAACTGAAGAGACTTTTATATTTTAAGAAAATATACAGGTAGGTAATTAACTAATTTGTTTACACAACCTTTTGCTAAGTACTAGAACACGCATATCAAATGCTTCCACAACCTTGGCCACCCTAAAGGGAGCTACAAGAGATCCCAACAATTCTAAGGTTCAAATATAACCACAGATAGAATTTCCCTTTCCAGAATCAAATATTACGGAAACCAAAGTCAAGTACACAATATTGGATCAGTCAGCCTATAATTGGCTGATCGGTCCAGTAATTGTGTTTATTTCCCCAGCAAGTAGACCATTTTGTTCGGAACTGGGGAAATCATGCAAGTGTGTACCCAACTTATAGTGACAATCAAATCTGCTGTGCAAACTCACCAATACTTTTATCGGTTGGCAGTGTTACGGGACAATTTTGTTGGTGTTCCAACAAATTGGTTCAGCATCCACAATATACAATTGGCAAGTGCTAGTTGTCCCATAATTCTATAGTGTGTACCCTACTTAATGCTCTGTAAGGCATAACAGTCAAGCATGACCAAATTATCCTTCCACTGTAAGTATCCTTTATGTAGTCTTGACCCTGCTTTCATCTTGGACAATCAAAATGAACATGAATGCAGCCCTGTTCTTAATCAAACACATACATTGCCTCAAAAATGGCACCCTATTTGTGACTTAGGCCCAGATCCGTGGTTACGCACCTGTAACGGGGAGTGCACGCCCCCTGGACCCCCTGATCGGTAGTAAATCTGGACATTTACGTGTCCAGATTGCTACCTTAAGTTTTACGACTAGGTAAAACCTCAGACCTATATGTAACAGGGCTTCCCCACCCTCGACTTCTCATTTACATGGCTATCCCCTCCTGTATTGCTGGGATACGACCATCGTAAATGAAGGGTCTGACTCTTCTGCGTACTTACTGTTGTACGTAATTTAGTTGAGTGCTGTACAGCAGCTAGATACCAATAAACTCACTATACCTCACTTACATTTCATAACTACTTTTTTATGTTTATTTACTCAATTACCTAACTGTTATTATGATTACATGGCTATTTTCCTTGATTGTTATGAAACAACAAGGTATGATTATGTAATGCCACTTTCCAGAGTAAATCATTTGAAATGTATTTACAGTGCATCCGGAAAGTATTCACAGCGCTTCACTTTTTCCACATTTTGTTATGTTACAGCCTTATTCCAAAATGGAATAAATTCATTTTTTCCTCCCCAAAATACTACACACAATACACCATAATGACAATGTAAAAAAATTTTAGGGGGACATTTTTTGCAAGTTTTTTAAAAATCAAAAACTAAGAAATCACATGTACATAAGTATTAACAAGCCTTTGCCATGAAGCTCAAAATTGAGCTCAGGTGCATCCTGTTTCCACTGATCATCCTTGAGATGTTCCTACAGCTTATTTAGAGTCCACCTGTGGTAAATTATGTTGATTGGACATGATTTGGAAAGGCGCACACCTGTCTATATAAGGGTCACACAATTCACAGTGCATGTCAGAGCACAAACTAAGCATGAAGTCAAAGGAATTGTCTGTGGACTTCCGAGACAGGATTGTCTCGAGGCACAAATCTGGGGAAGGGTACAGAAAAATGCTGCTTTGAAGGTCCCAATGAGCACAGTGGCCTCCATCATCCGTAAATGGAAGAAGTTCGGAATCACAGGACTCTTCCTAGAGCTGGCCGGCCGTCTAAACTGAGCGATCAGGGGAGAAGGGCCCTAGTCATGGAGGTGATCAAGAACCCGATGGTCACTCTGTCAGAGCTACAGCATTCCTCTGTGGAGAGAGGAGAACCTTCCAGAAGACAACCATCTCTGCAGCAATCCATCAATCAGGCCTGTATGGTAGAGTGGCCAGATGGAAGCCACTCCTTAGTAAAAAGCACATGGAAGCCTGCCTGGAGTTTGCCAAAATGCACCTGAATGAATCTCTGACCATAAGAAACTAAATTCTCTGGTCTGATGAGCAGGGGCATAACTAGAACCCTGTGGATCCGAGATGTATGTATATATATATATATATATATATTTCACATTAATCACTTACCTTTTGTATGGCTCAGCTGCCTCTGGCGATGGTACCTGGTCACTCTTCCACTCTTCTGTCCTCTATTCTCGTCTGCAAAGATGCTAACGTTGTCAGCGTCATTGAAAAAAGGAATAACACATGCTACACACACACTCAGTGCACCCATAACACATGCTACACACACACTCAGTGCACCCATAACACATGCCACACTCACACTCAGTGCACCTATAAAACATGCTACACACAAACTCAGTGCACCTATAACACATGCTACACACACACTCAGTGCACCCATAACACATGCTACACACACACACTCAGTGCACCCATAACACATGCTACACACACACTCAGTGCACCCATAACACATGCTACACACCCACAGGGCCTGATCCAGAGCTACGGTGGCAAAATCTGCCCGGCGTAATCATTGTTGATCTGCGCTCCGGATCGTGCGTCAGTTACAGAGGAAGGGGCGGGCTGCTCCGTAGTAGTAAATGTGGCGTGCGGATCAGCGGTCCGTACGACCGCTGATCCGCTACAATGTGGGAGCCCCCTCCCACACTGTACACTTTACATGCTTCCCCCTGCCCGCTTTTATTTTAATCCATTTTTTTCTGTAAATGGATTTCAGTGTACTAAACTATCACAACTCTTGCTGACTCTAGTAATTCAAACATGTAATTAAATGTAAATAAACATTTGTACCAATTATATATATACTTATACTTGTGGTGGGGATATAAGTGCATCACAGTTACAGAATACAGCCATTTTCCTATCCTAGCGATCAAAAAACTATCCTTTTGCTAAGGTCTGAATCCGGCCATATATATGTGATCATTCCATCTACTGAGCTATTTTTTGTGAGGTTGATCTACACAAATTATATTTCATGTGGTTATTATTAGGCATGAAAAATAAGTTTAAAGGGTTAAAAAAAGGCTTCCGCAGCGATATGTTGGTGCTGGTTATATTTTATTATATTATTCAAGTGTGCTAAAGACAAAAAGGGGACACTTTTTATCGTATGTGTTGTTCTTACGTCTTACTGTCAACATTTTAACAATCAGTGCTAATAACTTATTTCTCTATCTACACTCCTGCAAGGCACGTAGTTAAGTAAACACATTTTATGTGAGAACAGAAATGAGCTGTAACTCTAGCATAGAGTTTACAGGTATCAGAGGAACTGTGAGAAAATCACACTATACCCCTCACTTTCATAGCGCAAGATTATGTTTGTGCTCCAAGATTTTGGGAATGCAATGCACATGGTAAGAGACATTGCTTATGTATGTATTGTAAGTGCAATTATATTAAGATCCTTTCAAGTAGAAAACAAAGCAAATCATTTTAAATAGAAAAATATTTAATATAATATAATAATATAGAATATAAGAGGGGGGCGTGTCCTGGCGTTTGGTGAGGCAAGACATGCTGGTGCTGTGCTCCGTCTGGAGGACCTAATATCAGTAGATTTTTGGCTGATTAAGGCCCCTGGTGCCTATTTACTGCCTGCTCCTGCCTCCATACACCCTCCCAGCTGCCTAGGGGATCCTTTTCTGGATGTCGACTGCACACCTCTTCATTCACTTCCTGTTGCTGACACCGGTGCCCTGGTCTCCCTGGCTTTGTGATCTGCGGCCTCTTGCATGGTACTGGACGCGCTCTCAGCGGGGGACGGCAAGAGAATTGGCCTGCAGCGGTCCTTACACCACCTGAGCCTATTGGACCGGGCTTTCTATCACCCTTACACTTTAAACCTTACACAGGAGCAGGACTGGGGGGAAGTTCCTGTGCTGGAACCTGGAAGCTGACTTTAAACCACTAAGGAGCTACAATTTGCCTGCAGCTCTTCTCAGGCAACTCCCTCCCCCCCCACTAGAGCGAGAAAAATACCTGACTTTTCAGCTAAAGTTTGCACATGTACGTTTGCAAAGTTTGCGCATGTACGCCATCTACGTAACAAAAAGCTACGTAGATATCGTAAAATAGTTACTATGCATGCGCAGTAGTTGTAATCGTAAAATTAGGCACGTATGTTAAAAATTACGGGGTTGTGAATCTGGTCCTATATCTTTATGATTACAGGGACTCTTAAAGTTTGTTTCATGTTATTGAGACAGCTACAGTATCTGCACCACACAGCCTCTTATTTATGTTACATAATGGTTAATTTTCTTACATTGAAGGTTAAGGGCCTGAACTCTCCAGTTTAAAGACACATTGCTCTTTCTTCATTTGACTCCTATAAAGCAGATGTAGTAGCTCTCCAGGAGACCCATTTCTCCTCCCGTCAGACGCCTATTTTTCATAATTGTAGTTACCCTACACGCTACATGGCAAATGGTCCATTTAAAAAAACAGGGTTGCCATGTTATTTTGGTCATCCCTCCAGTTTGAACTCTCATCCTGTATTAAAGATAAAAATGGCCATTATTTAGCTCTGGAGGGATGTCTGGAGGAGAGATGGGTCACTATTGTGTCTTTATATGCTTCAAACACGCACCAGATACCCTTCTTACGAACACTGGGCTGTATTAACGCACATTATACGCACGTACGTTGCAAGCCAACACCCATGACATTCCCCTCACACGTTCACTTCCGCCTCCACGTGTGCATTTACGTGCATATAATACTTACGTACGTACGTATGCAGCTAACCATGCCCTCAAATGGTCATTTAAATGCCTCCCCCCACCCACTTTCATGTAACTTTGTCCGTACGGATTTCAACCTCGCCCCTCTGCACCTATGTCCTCAAGTGCGATTCCCAAGTACGTGCCTAATGGACTTCCATGCGTAAATTCAACATAAATAGCAGAAATAAAGTTACTATGCATGCGCAGTTACTCAGATCCTAAAAATATGCATGGAACTCTGCGCAAAAACAGATTTGTGAATACGGCCTACTGTTTGAACATTTGCAGGACTTTAAGTGAGGTAGTATAATCATCCTAGGGGATTTTTTTTTTTTTTTTTACATATTTTTTTCTGTATTTTTTAAAATATTATGGGGGGGGAGTACAGAAAAAAGAATGGTTGGGATAACATGTTAATCACATTTGATGCATGCAGTGCCAAACCAACAAGAATAAACAAGGAATAAGTCTATCAAGCAGAGATAAACATGGTCAATCCAACATGCTTTCATTATAAACATGAAAGTAAAACACTAAAATCCCAAAACCTAGGGACAGCAAATTGAGGGTCAGGGAGGGATGAAGGTGAATCAGGGATAGGGGAATAAAGGTAAACTCGAAGGAGGTGAGAACTATCATTGTGTAGGTGTCATAGTGTGAAGTCAACAGTTAGTCATGTAAGACAGAGTTAATCTGGAAATAAGCGAGCCAGGGGGACCATACTCCAGTGAAGCGTTTAGGAGAGTTATGAAGGATGCTAGTAATATATTCTAATTTGTAAATTCACCAAATTTCCTTAATGATGAATGAAATGGGAGAGGGATATAACTGCTTCCAATGGGCTGCAATCTGACACTTAGTAGCGTTTAGGATGTGCTTTATGAGAAGACGAGTACTTTTAGATGCATCCGGGATGGTGCGAGGAAACAGAGAGTAGGTGGGCGAGGGTGGGATGGGAACTCCCGTGACAGAGGAGATCAGGTGGTGGACCTCTTTCCAGAGAGCTATAATCTTCGGGCAGGACCACCATATATGAGACAGGATGCCCTCCTCCCCTCAGTGACGCCAGCATGTAGAGGAAGTAGAGGGGAAAATTAAGCTTAGGAGTTCAATACCAACGTTTTCGTTAATCTGAGCGCAAATGGAGGTTTTAGCTAAATTTTCTCTAATTGATGTCCAATCCTCCTCGTCAAGTGACTCTCCAAAATCTCGCTCCCATTGTAGCTCATGAAGATCTTTTAGAGGGCGCTTGTACCAGAGAAACATCCGATAGAAAGTCGATATAAATTTGGTCGGGGGGGAGCGTAGGGCGCATAGCGATTCTAATGTGGTGGCGACTAAATTATAAAATTGTGATGGAGCAAGGGAATTATAAAAGTGGCGCAATTGAAGGTACTGGAAGAAGCAGGTATGAGGAAGGTGGAGTCTGGTCTGAAGCTCCGTAAACGAGGGAAAAAAACGGAGAGGGGACAGGTCAGAAAAGTGACAAAATGCCACTAGCTATCCATGGCGAGGAGTGTCTGTCAAACCCAGGTTGAAATAATGGATTGTTCCAAAGAGGGTACATACGCCATGGTTGACCTAAAAGTTTGTATGCTTGAGTGAGTTTATCCCAAATAGAGATAGAGAAAGCTATAGTAGGCATGAGAGAAGATAGAGTGGGTCTGTGGCAAGGAAGAAGCCAAAGAAAGGAAGAAGCAGTGACAGTGTTGGAGAAATTAGCCTCTATGTCCGCCCATACCCTGGTGCTTGTATGTGAGTGCAAAGATATACACTGAGTAAGATGCGCTGCTCTATAATAAGCCAAAAAGTTTGGAGCACCAAGACCTCCCTCTCCAGTAGGCCGAGACAAGGTTTCCTGTCTAATGCGAGGCTTACGGGCTGACCAAATAAATTTAGTAGCTAGTTGTTGGAGAAATTTGAAATACTTAGCGGAAATTCTAATAGGGAGTGTTTGGAATAAATATAGAAGGCGAGGGAGAATGTTCATTTTAAGAGAGTTAATCCTACCTATCCAGGAAATAATGGGCCGGATCCAGAACTACGTCCGTCTTCCATAGACGGACGTAGTTCAATAAACAGTAGCTACTGCGCATGCGTAGTAGCTACTGTACGTAATCTGCGTATCGTTTCGATACATAGATTGCGTATATGCGGACGTAGTTCTGGATCTGGCCCAATGTGTTTATCCCATTTCTCAAGGTCTGTTTTAATGGAAGTGAAGAGGGGTGGAAAATTAGCAGCGAAGAGCTGTTGGTAAGATTTTGTTAAGAAAATACCCAGATATTTAAGTTGCTTAGCTTGCCAACGGAAATTAAATGTCTGTCGGAGTTGGTGATAGAGGGCAGGGGGGAGTTGAAGCGGCAAAATCTCAGACTTGCTAGTGTTAATTTTGTAATTAGAGAGAATCTCAAAATCCGTTAGGTCCTTGAGAAGATTGGGAAGGGATATAATAGGGTTGGTGAGTGTCATTAAAATATCATCAGCATAAAGAGATATTTTGTGGTCTGTAGGACCTACCATGATACCAGTAATGTCTGAGTTGTCTCTAATTTTGATGGTAAGGGGCTCAATCATTAGTGCAAATATAAGGGGGGATAGGGGACAGCCCTGCCTAGTGCCATTCCGGATGGGGAAGGAGGAGGATTTAAATCCATTGGCCAAACTGACGCAGTGGGGTTATAATAGAGAGCAGCTATAGCGTTCAAAAAGGGACCCTGCATACCCATGGCAGAGAGTACTTGTTGCGTATATGTCCAGTCCACTCTGTCGAATGCCTTTTCCGCATGCAATGCCACCACGAGAGCACGGAGGCCCCTAGTGTTTGCTATTTGCTATAGCCCTCCTAGTGTTGTCAGACGCCTGACGGCCGGGGCTAAAACCCACCTGGTCCGGATGTACAAGCGAAGTGACAATCGAATTCAGACGGTTTGCCAGGATTTTGGTGAAGAGCTTAAGATCGACATTCAACAGCGATATTGGTCTGTAATTACTACAGGAGGTAGAGTGACTTCCCGGTTTCGGGATCACTATGATCTCCGCTCCCGTGGTGGCCGGGTCAAACTTCGACCCTGAAAGGATGGAGTTAAATAAAGTGAGAAGCATAAAGCAAAAGCTGTACTGCAAATTTCTTATAATAAATGGCAGTAAACCCATCTGGGCCAGGAGCAGATGCGTTTTTAAGTTCTTTAATAGTATCTAGTATTTCTTGAGAAGATATTGCTCTGTTAAGAAATGACTTTTGTTTAAGGGAAATTTTGGGGAGTGAGATGGAGCTTAGAAAATTTTTAACTTTATTAGCTAAAATTGCTGGGCTAGAGAAGTGAGGTTCTAAGCGATATAAAGAAGAGTAGAACTCTTTAAATGAGTCAGCAATCTGCTTAGGATCATAGATCCTGGGACCATCCTGTGATTTAATGACAGCAATATGGTTTCTAGTACGTTTATCTCTAAGCTTTTGAGCCCTGTCTAATATTTCTGCCTAAGCCATTGTAGGGTTTTAGCAGCTTTTTTAGAGAGGAGTTGGTGAAGTTGACCCTTCAAGGCCAATGATTTAATGCGAGTCTTACATTTGGGATATCTTTGGAAGCGGATTGTTAGGGAGGTAATTTGGGTTTCCAAAGCTTTAATACGCGCTTTCTCAGTTTTAGTTCTATTAGCTGCAAAGAAAATCAGGGTACCTCAGACAGAAGCCTTGTGCGCCTCCCAGACTATGGCCGGGGAGATCTCAGGAGAGGAGTTAAATGAAATGTAGTCAGTGATAGACAGCCCAATAGAGTCAACGTGTGCTTGAGTGAGGAGTAATGATTCATCTAGACGCCATTTAGAGACATGGGGGCGAGGGGAGGATAGATCTATCATAAAAGAGACAGAGGAGTGATCAGACCAGACCACCGGGGTAATGGAGGCGCAGGAAAGACGCTGCATAAGATTGCGATCTATTAGAATTATATCAATACGCGAATGTGTATTATGGGGAGAGGAATAGTGATTATATTGTTTGCTAGTAGGATAGAGGGTGAGCCATGAGTCATACAGGTCGAATCGGGTAGGCATAGAAGCGAGAGTCTTGGAGAGGTGAACCGAGCCCGACGAAGCAGAGAAAGGAGCGCAACAATCAAGGACAGGATCAAGGCATTGAAATCTCCGCCGACTACAATATATCCCTGTGCTAGTTGTGACAAAATTTGAAAAAACTCGGAGAGGAAGGCACCCTGGCCCACATTAGGAGCATAAGCCGAGGCAATAGTAATAGCGATGGGACCCAGTGAGCCGATTAAAATCAGGTAGCGGCCGAGTGAGTCCGCTGTAGAGGAGAGTAGAGAGAATGGAACTTTATGACAAAATAAGATCGTTATGCCCCTTTGCTTAGTGTCAGAAGAAGCATAAAACATCTGAGAAAAGTATCTATTCTGTAAACCGGGGTGGGGATTTTAAAGTGAGTTTCTTGTAAAAGAGCGATGTCTACCGAGTGACGCTTAAATTGTTGTAGGGCTATAGTTCGCTTTGAAGGGGAGTTGAAACCGTTAACATTCAGGGACAAAACTTTAAGTGTCATGGTGGATGAAACGTCAGAAAAGCTGAGATAGTCAAGATATTTGGGGAGAGCATAAAGGGAGACCAAGCTCCTGTTAAGGATAGAGGTCCAGGGAGAACAAACAAGGTGCCAAGATGGTACCGGAAATTTGTGGGGGTGGTTCGCCAACGAAGAAGGCGAAAAAAGATCATGTAGGTAATATGGAGGAGGGGTAGAGAGAGTGGTGGGACTAAAAATTACGCTAATGACAGCATACAATTATACATAGCGAATAATACTGTACTATTGAACCACATACCTAGGAGGAAAGGCAGTGAACAAATTTAAACAAGAACATGTAATAAAGCATGAGAGAATTTACGAAAATATGTAGCAAAGACATATAATAAACATTAATAGAATCTCACGTGACCCAGGGAGCATATCTGTAGCTGAGTAAAGAGTAACTACCATGGAAACTAACTAGCGGTTTTACCTAGAGAGGGAGAAAAAATCAGGTATAACAGGGCCGTGGAGCTCAGACAATATAAACAGTCCAAGAGAAGTCTGTAAACAGCATCCAATTAAGCGGTGGACCACTCGGGGGGAGGCGGTGCTTGCCGTGTCCCTGGAGTCCGGTAGCAGGTTGAGTAGACGGAGTGTGTGGAGACCTTGGTCCAAGGGGCCTGATCCAGACCTACGCCGATGCGCTGTGCTTACTAAAGCACAGCATATCGGCGTTCACTTTCCCCGACACTCCCCCTGTGCGGGCGTATGGACCCTTCCTTACGCCGGCTGAAGGCTACCCTAACTTCAGCCGGTGTAAGGAAGGGGCCATATGCTTGCACAGGAGCGTATGGCCGCTTAGCTCGCCCTCCCACCCTCATTTAACTATCTCCCCCCGCCCACCTTCACTAACCTGAACATAGGGACGCTGGGGGACGTCCCCTCCAGCATCCCTACGGCGCTTCTACGGACGCCCGATCCACAATCGGGCGTTGCCATAGCGACGCCAGGCAACATCTGCCCGGCGCATGCACAGATCGGCTTTTCAGCCGATCTTACTTTTACGCCCGCCGTCGCTAGGTCTGGATCAGGCCCAAAGTCTTTATCAGGTGTGTATTGCCCGAGAGGGAGAAGATGAGCTGAAAGGGAAACCTCCATCTGTACCGGATGTTGTTAGAACGCAGAACTCGTGTAACATCCGGCAAGTCCCTGCGTTTCTTCAGAGTAGAAGGGGCCAGATCTTGGAAAATTTGTGGGGAAGTCCCTTGGTAATCAATATCAGGGGTGTTCCTGGAAGCTTGTAAGATGCGTTCTTTGATTGTGCCTAGGTGATTTTAACCTCTCCCCAGATCCTAAATTGGATAGATCCTCCATCCCTAAACTATCTCACCCCACATCGTCCCACTCTGAGCATCTCCTTGGACATTTGCTCTTGGAATTTGGTCTGTAAAATGTGTGGCTAGTACTTAACCCTACTGTGAAAGATTATACCCTTTTCTCCTCCCCTCATAACTCCTACTGTTGTATAGATTTGATCTTAACTGACAAATGGAGCTTAAAACATTTGATTAGTGCTACTATTCTACCCACAGTTTGGTCTGATCATGCTCCTGTCCGATGGAATTGTAACTTCCACTCTGTGTCCCTGGAGGCCCCCTGGGTACTTCCTTACTGATTTAATTGCGCGTACCAAGCTCTCTATGGCGCTCTCCGACTATCTAAAGCATAACTCTCCACCTCACACATCTCCCTATACCTACTGGTTACTGGTGCACTTTGAAGGCAGTTTTAAGAGGAGTGGCAATTAAAATTGGCACCATTCTTCAAAATAATAACTTAGCTACCCATGATAAATTATCTGCCAACCTATCCTGTTTATAAACCCTTCATAAACAGGCCCCCAGTCCATTAGTTAAAGCAAATTTGGATGCGGCTAGCTCTGCTTTATCAGCGTGGCAACAAACCCGTTTGAAATACACTTTGATAAAACTCCGTCAAAAATATTACACGTCGGGCAATAGAGCTGGGAAACTCCTTGCGCGTAAACTGAGAGCCAAACAAGCATAATCTACAATTAAGTGCCTAGTCAGAACAATTTGCAAACTACTATGCTTAATTATATAATCTATGTCAGCGCTCCTCGACCTTTTCTCAGCCTCGGCATACCTAAGCCCTTCCCAGAATTCCGTGGCACATTAAGCCTTTCCCAGAATTCCGCAGCACACTAAGCCCTTCCCAGAATTCCGCGGCACACTAAGCCCTTCCCAGAATTCCGCGGCACACTAAGCCCTTCCCAGAATTCCATGGCGCACCAAAAGCCAAATATATTTTTAAAAAACAGGAATTACAAAGTACATACACAGAAACAACATTTAATTGTTATTTTTTATTTGATAAATTTAACATTGCAGTTAATAACTTTATTTTCTTATAACTAACATTAACTATGTCAGCTTATAACTATAACTAATATTAACTTTTAACTACAACTAATGTGAAACCTGTGCTTGTTTCAATTAGCACAATAGTTTTATATTTGGCTCAATATTTCACAGAGCAACCCGAAACTCTTGGTCTAGGCCCTTCAAGCACGACCACTCATTATTTTTTATTAAAACTAGAGTTGAAAAACATTGTTCTCATAGATTTGTTGTAGAAAATGGGAGCAGAACTGCAATAGCCTTGTGGGAAATCCGAGGATATTCTTCCTTCCTTCCACCTCGCTTCCCCTTCATCACATACTGTGCCAACTTTATCCCCCGCTGCCCCTTCATTATACACTGTGCCACCTTTATCACATACTGCCACTTCATCACATACTGAGTCACCTCTATCACATGCTGCCCCTTCATTATACATTGTGCCACCTTTATCACACGCTGCCCCTTCATCACATACTGTGCCACCTTTATCACCCGCTGTCCCTTCATTATACACTGTGTCACCTTTATCACATGCTGCCCCTTCAATATGCACTGTGCCACCTTTATCACAAGCTGCCTCTTCATTATACACTGTGCCCCCTTTACCATACACTACCCCTTCATCACATATCGTGGCACCTTTATCACACACTGCCCCTTCATCACATACTGTGCCACCTTTATCACCCGCTGCCCCTTCATCATACACTGTTCCCCTTCATTATTCAGTGTCCACTGCCCCTTTATCACATACTGTGCCCCATTCAAATGTTACTTCTTTATCACATACTATTCGCCTTCATTATAAAACTGTGCCTCCTTCAATGTTGCCCCTTAATCACATACTGCGCCACCTTTATCCCCTGTTGCAAATTCATCACAGACTGTGCAACTTTTATCCCCTGCTGCCCCTTTATGACATACTATGCCCCATGATTGTACAACTGTGCCTCCTTCAATGTTGCCCCTTCATCACATACTGTGCCACCTTTATCCTCTGTTTCCAATTCATCACATACTGTACCACCTTTATCCCATTGCCAATTTATCACAGACTGTGCCACCTTTATCCCCTTCTGCCCTTTTATCACATACTATGCCCCTTGATTATAAAACTGTGCCTCCTTCAATGTTGCCCCTTAAGTGCATACTGTGCCACCTTTTTCCCCTGTTGCCAATTTATCACAGACTGTGCCATCTTTATCCCCTGCTGCCCCTTTATAACATATCCCCCATTTTCTGAATGATCCTTTACTTACCTTTTATTTGCCCTTCTTTCTTCTTTAATCTTCTGTTTTGTACACAGACTTAAATTTAATCGCTCCTGTCTTCTGGCTCCCAGCTCTGCTCCTCTCCGCACACTCCTCTTCTTTCTTACTGCGTGTCTGCCGGACGTGATTACGTCACGCCCGGCAGACACGCAGTAAGAAAGAAGAGGAGTGTGCGGAGAGGAGCAAAAAAAAGAGTTGGGGGGGGGGGGGGGGGGTTTATCACAGCTCCCAAACTGCCGATGAGGGAGGTGGCTGGTCCAGAGCACACCTGACAGCTTGCTACAGCACACTGGACATTAGTAGTTACGTTTCGTAGGCAGTGTGAGGCATTTAAATTGTACAATATGGGCATGTTTAGGCACTTATGTATGTGAAGCCTTCACGTACGTCAGTAGTTACGCCTTGAAACGTTAAGGTAGGGTTTGACAAGCGTAAAATGGCCAAAGTACATAGGAGCGAGGGGAGTGCATAGAAAATACGCTAGCATAAATACACTACACAATGAAACATAACAAGCACACCACTGTAATATAATAATGCAGGTCTCAACAAATAACCTGTAACCCTGGTGCCTAGGTTTTTGTTCAGGCAACCAACTCCTGTATACCCCAACACACCACTAAAACATTTTTAACATGACATTACAAGACCCCTGCAATAAAGGCTGCTCTTCAGGGGAGGGTTTATCATCATCACTGGCATGTGGTACTATAGACACTCACTTGTGTCTATCGAGCTTTTGCACACTAAGGTGAGCAGGTCTGAACTTGTGTCTGCATTATATTGGTTACTAGGATAGACAGATAAACACAGAGGACCGGATCCAGACCCCCACGTGCTTTCCGTGCGCGTGGGGGTCTGAAATTACGCGAGACAGAGGGGAGTGCACACCCCCTGTCACTCCCCTCTGTCGTGCGGGCTTTATGGCAGCTTACGCTGCCATAAGCCTGCCTTAAATGCGACAGGCGGATTAGCGGTCCGTACGACCGCTGTTCCGCTACAATGTGGGAGCCCCCTCCCACACTGTACACTTTACATGCTTCCCCCCGCCCGCTTTAGACGGAACAAAGTACTATAACTATATAACTATAGTAATCCTAGCGTAACATCTGGAGCGCGCATGCACCCTCCAGTTCAGTCAGGTGATTTACGCACCTTGCGTGCGTAAATCACCTGACGATCTTAAATCTGGATCCGGTCCAGAGATATTATTCACCAGGGACAACCAACATCTGATCATGGTTGCAGGTCTGTGCTAAGCGAGAGTCAACAGTCTCCCCATAACTCTTCATCAAATTACCTGCCCCAAATACACCAGGGCCTAGAACTCAGAGGCTAATCTTCTTTATGGTACCTATATCCACTTCTTTCTTGATAGTGACTTCTTCTTTGCTAATGTAATCTAATGAGTCTAATTTTCTTTATGTAAGGACACTCCGGGTTTACCTGTAAAGTACCGAAGTGGTCCAGAGAGAGTACTGTGGGTACTCCGGGTTTACCCGTGAGATACCGGAGTGACACCAGGGAGAACCCAAAGGGTGAACGAGCAAGCTTCCTGGGGTCAGAGTCTTTACCTATCAGGGGGTCTTCACCAGAGCCCCTGATGGTGGGGATGGGCTGGGTAACCCCTGACGGCCTGGTCGTCCCATTTTGAACTTGGACTCGCGGAAAAGATTTAAGAACACACCCTACCGTGACCAATAGCAACTGATAACAAACTAAGCGGGAGGCTAAACTGGACAGAAGGGACTGACCAGGACTGACAACAATAAACAAGTAACAACAGACGCCGGACTGAGAGGGGTGACTAAACTGACTAAACGCACAAGGGCTTACTCTCACCAAGCGCACAGAATGATCCCAAACGGGATCACAAACACACTCAGGCAGGTAAGTATGGGGAAGAAGGGAAGGTAGGTACACGTCAGGAGAGAGACCCAGAGAGGTAGGTAACAGGTAGGTAAATGAGGCAAGGGTAATGGGCAGGAAAGGAGGGCACTCAACGGTCAGATCACTAGAGCAGCGCAGGGCTAGAACTAGGCACACAGAGAAGCTGATCACAGAGCTGCAGGCAGAACTATAACCAGCACTGGCAATGAAGAAAGGCTGCCTTTTAAACCAGTGCTGGCCATATGGGAGAGAGAGAGAGAGCGTGCCAATGGAACTGATAGGCTAGCGTCACGGTAACCATGCAATATACCGGATGCTAGCCGCAGGGAGACAGAAAACAGCGTCCCTAGCAACTAGACGCTACACATAGGTGTAGTAGCAGCCGCGCGCCAGCAGAGGGAGAGCACCGGGAGACGCCGCGGCCATGAGGAGAGGATCGCAGCAGGAGCGTGGGTCAGGTAAGCAGACGCTGCATAACACTTTATTGGCCTCTTCCACCCATTCTTTGAATGTCAGACAGTTTATTATGATGAACCTCAAAGAGAACCAGCTTTAATTTCTTATAGCTGTCTTTCGGTCTGTTGTGGACGTTGTAGGTTTCAACCCAACGTCAGATTTATTAAACATTTCTTGAAGTCTCCTCCTATATATACACACATATATTTGTTTTACTGTGAAAAATAAAAAACAGGGGGTGCCTATGGTGCCTAATTGGTAACAAAAAGATAGTAACTACTATAGCACAACCTTAATGGATGGCACACTGTAAAGACCAGTCTAAAGGCCACACTTATGTAATCTATGTACAAAAATGATAGGTAGATAGCGTAAATAAGCTATTACACATGCTCAGTAGCTCAATTCTTAAAACAACATATGTAAGATGAAAACTACATAACTGTGAATTTGGACCTATGTTTCTATATGTGCTTATTTCCATTGGTTCTGTTATGGAAGTCCAAATCCTAAAGAAATAGGAGTTGACAGAAAAGGGAAAGATACCCAGAAAAGCCTGAAAACTATCTTTATCTAGTACGTAAATAACACTCACAGTGTGTCATCCATTAATGCTGTGCAATTGTACTCACTAGGGATTGGATCCAGACTCCCGCACGTACGTCAAACTCCCCCTGTAACTCCCCTCTCTCATGCGTAACAAGGGTGACTTACGATGCCATAAGGCAGCCTTAAGCCACACTTGCGGAGCAGCAGTCCGCCCAACCACTGATCCGCTCATATGTGAGTGCTTCCCCTTATGCACAGCCCCTCTGAGCTTAAATGCCACGTATGATGGTTGTTACATTAGGTAAAACTAACATCTAGAGGGCACGTGCATAAGTCAGCTATCGTTACTAGGTATGGGCCAGTCCTATAACTATAAGTAAGTCACGAAGATACAAAATAGGTAACAAAACGACATCTAAAACTCTACACCATAAGACCTTCCTGATTTGCTTTTTCTTTTTGTTTATTTAAGTTTATGGAAGGAATAGGATTTCACACCAGGAGCTTGAAGATACAGGATTCACCTACAATTAAGGATTAATCTTTTAACACTTATTTGTTTATTATTTTATTATAATATGGGATTAGGGTGTTGTGGCCAGAAGAGGCTGAAGAAAAAAGTATTCGGCAGAATAAGAAGGAGGGGGACCTGCCAGAAGGCGATCTGGAATGGCGGGGAGGGAACGAGTAAAAACGCTGGCTGAGACGGGAAGAGACACCAGATGAGGAAGTGGAAGCCACAAAAGGAGGCACTATACAGGACGTGGAGAACCCGGATGGGGATGACCCTCCTTTAACCCTTTCCTTCCCCATAGGCAATGAGCAGTGGTGGTATACTATACCCTTGGATCCCCTCCCCAGCGCAGCAGCCCAGGTTTGGGCTACTATGGAATCCTCCCCTCCCACTGATGCCAATGTTGGCCTCCCTCCAGTCCAGGTATGGACAAAGGCCTCACCACCCCATTGGGCATGGACATAAGGTGAGGTGGGTGGGCTGGGCTTCCCCAGCAGAGGGCATTAAGAGCACAGGCCTTAGAGGCATTAGACCCTATAGATAGAGCATGACTCCACTGGTAAATGGTATTAGACCCTAGGTTAGATAAGAAAATTAGACCCTTTGTTAGAGGGCATTAGGTCCTGGTTAGGTACAGGCATCAGGCCTGTTTGCTAAGTTGGGCAATAGGCCCTGTGTTGTTTAGCAAGCCCTTGGTTAACAGGGTGCTAGGCCCTGGGACAGGTAGGAGCTAGGTATCTGGAAGGTGGGCGATAGGCTCGGGTTAAGCCACAGTGGCGCAAGACCCTGGTCTTAAAAGACTGCACATACATGCCTAAGGGCTAAATAGATTGCGTAGTCATGATGACTACGTTTGCGCAGTGTGAAACCTCTGCTTCAGTGGTGTAACCAGGGTGGGTTTTGTAGGGCACATGCCCTGGGCGCCGATGGCTTTGGAGGACCCGACAGAGCCCACCGGTGCACAGATGAGAAGAGGATCCGTTCCCTCTCCTCATCTGTAAAAATGACAGCCGGAGCAGCTGCCATTTTCACTAAACAGAAGAGGAGGCGAAACTTCCTCTCTTCTGTATAGTCTTCCCCAGAGTCTTTACTGTAACTGATAATGTAAGTAACAATAAAGAGAAGAAAAAAAAATAAAACAGAAAAGAATAAAACCTACTTACCTGACTCTGACTTCCGGTCTGTGTGAGAGCAGCTACAGCGCAGCATGCTACACCTCAGTGTGTAGTAATGGAACAAAAGATAAAGATACCTACACATGCGCTCCCAAAACCTGAAGTCACTTTCTTCTAATAGGGGATTAACACCTCTTTCCCCTTATTACTGAAACAAATAAAAATGTCTCTACAATCAAATGAAAAATATATAGACAGGAAAAGGAAGTTCGCGCAGTACTATACAGTACTATTATCTATTACTAGTAGACGTATGGTGGAGATACAAAAAATATTTTCAGCGCAGAAACAAAATATCATGCACTGGCACTGTGGCACTCTCTGAAACTGATGAAAACCGTACAAAATTCTGTAACTCTCGTACTGTGCAGAATCAACAGCCAAAAAATATGGTATTCTAATGATACTTTTTCAAAGACCAGTTTCAATGGAAGTAAATTACACACACCACTGAACACCTCTACAAAATCCAAAGTGTATCCATTGAAAGGACACACCTAAAACCGGACAAAGATCACAGGTAAGTTCGACCATTCAATGTCTGAATAAAATTCACCTTATGGATACTTTCTCCTTATGTGATATAGAACAAACAATTATCCTCCTTTCCAAAGGTTTGCCGTGTTTTTAATCTTTTTATGATCCGCGGTCTTATATCAGACTCTATTCCTATAGGGATGTTGACCTCAATCTCCCTCTCAGATGTCTTTAACGTCTTCTCCTTTTCTTATTGTGGTTCCATATGATTCTATAAATATGCTGCAAAGGAAAGGACTTTCATTGCATAGTATGTCAGTGTTGTAATACCCTACGAATACAAGATATGCTCACCATAAGGCTATCTTGTTCACAGTCCTATAGGGGGGTCTTTACACATCTATATATATATACTTTTCTCAGTGTGTTATAGTTCACTCTTGCAGTGTGTTATGGACGACGCTTACCGGCTGAACACTAAGGAGTTACATGCCGTACTGCAGCTGCTCTCACACAGACCGGTCATATATGTTTATTTGATCTGTTCTTCACTTACAGATTGAAGTCTTCTGACTTCCTCTTCTCTCCTCCGTGGTGCTAGCTGTGTTTGTCTGAGAAAAGGACGACAAGCTAAGTATTGCAGTATTGCACCGTCAGCTGAAACTTCTCTATGTGATTCCAGGTGGAGATTCATATGTACAGGGCTCAAAAAAGGGGAATTCTATGTATTACCTCTCTTTAGTTTGGAGTGCAGGGGAGGGGTTATAGAAATAAATATATTTTGTGACAAAATATATCCATATCAATCCCCTCTTTCAACCAAATTTAGATAGGGAATTCAAATAATATACATAATCCTCGTCTGTAGCTTTCCTCTCTGAAGTTGCGGGTGGCAGCTTGTTGTGGATATATTCTGTCACAGATTATAACCATATCACACTAACACCCCAACAGGACAGGCCATTGTCACCATCCCCCCCCCCCCACACACACACACACACACACAAACAAACACAACTTTAAAGAGGCAAATAACAGAACATACTTGTGATGTGCGGCCCATAGGCCATAGGGCCTCTTGACCCGCAAGGCCTAGGCAATTACCCATGGTTGCCTACTTTTGCAAATGAATCTCAGGGAGATTGAAAGAGCACTATCAAGGTGCTGCACCAAAGGGGTGTGTCCTGTAGCACCAAAGAGGTGTGTCCTATGAATAGCTCCACCCATAGGTGTATCTAGCACTGCCAGGAAAACGATTATACAATAAAAATGTCAGTATTTATTGATTATTAAATTGTCACTGAATACTTTCATTACTATCTTTATAGAAAAGCTAAAAGTGACGCTGCAGCGATTCTTTCATTACATCTTGGCCTCCATGAAATTGGTCATCTCCATAGACCTCAATGGATGAAATTAGAATCAGGGAGATTACTAAACACTTTAGGGAGTCAGGGAGATCACCCAATCTTCAGGGAGTCTCCCTGATATTCAGGGAGAGTTGGCAACTATGCAACTACCTGTGATGTTTATGCCTATGGCCCCCTCTGAATAAGGGGTCTCTGCCAGTACTGATACCCCTGCAGAATGTAGCAAAAATTTATGTAGCAAATGAAGTAAAAATGGAAAATTTCAGTCAGTCATTGGAAATGATTGCAGTATAAAATAAATTTACAAGTCTCTTATACCTTGTGTTGGTAACAAGTGATTGCTTTGTATAATCTATACAGGCTTTAATTTTAAAATTATCTGTCTGTTTAGTTTAATTTTCGCTCTCGTCTGTAACTTCTAAGTTCATGTGCTGTACGGATTGAGCTGCCCGTTAGGTGCAATGTGTGTTGTCACCTGGGACCTATAGCAATCAGTGTTGCAAATTTGTTACAAAACTTTGCCCCAGATGAAAGGGTTAATCATTATTCTGCATCTGTGTTTAGCGTTGTGACCTCCAGGAGGAATGCCTTTTTTTCTCTGCCTGTCTGTCTTCTACTGCATAAATAGGAAGAGGTTTTATACAAGCAAACTGGGAACAATATGATGTTCTTAACCATATTCAAGCAAATATTAATTTGTTTGCTACAGCAAGTTATTTCTTCCTATTATGATTAGATTTTTGTCCATAAAATAAAAATGAACAAAAATTACTTTTTATACATACATGAACATTTATCCTACACTAGGGAGGATGCTATAATGTCTTGAAAATGTCCAAGGATGCAAAAAATGAAATGACTTTCTCTTGGGATGTAGTGTGGATATCAGTGCTCAGGGTAGCAGCTTAGCAAAGGGATGCAGTGGGATTGCCTCCCTGTCCCAATGACCCATCTTGCACACCCCCTGCCATGCCTTTGTAATTTAGAAGCAGAGACATTTAATCCATGCACTGTGACTTGGAGGGGAACGTAATATAGATGAGGAGCTACATGTGTGATGTCAGGGGACAGAGAAGGTGATGTGAAGGGATGTAGAAAGTGAGGAAGATGTGTAATGTAGTGGGAAAGGGAGGGAGATGTCTAAAATAAATGTCATATATTAATTTAAATGCAAATTTAAGCAATATTTAGAAAACAAAGCTCACCAATTTTTGTTCACATATAAATTAAAGTCTAGAAATCAAATGTTTGTTTTGCATGATTGTTTTCGAAAGACGTTATATCACCACCCAATCATCTATATTATCTACTGCCAAGGAACAGTTATTTTCCTTTATGGTATTCTCTCAGCCCTAAAGGCAGATTCCAAACTTTTAAATTCTATGGGGAAATGCATTTTATGGGAAAAGGAGTTTGAATAAAAATAGCTACATACTGGAAATGATCATATGTGACTTTAATAATAACACGGTCCGTCATCAGTCTCAGAGAAGTTTGCATGCACAATAATAAGGGGCAGGGGCGTAGCTAAAGGTTCATGGGCCCAGGTGCAAAAGATCAGCCTGGCCCCCCCCTCCCCCACCCCCCTACAACAAAAATAAAATTGAATCTATTTACTATATATATACTCATAGACATGCTATGGTATATCTTGTTACTGTATATATAATATATATAATAATGTGCTTACTGATATGTCATATATATAATAATGTGCTTACTGTCAGTACTCTACAGCCATTCAATCTCCCCTTTGTGTGTGACTCTACTGTCATCCTTTCCTACCCTCTGGTGCGTCTCTAAAGCCATCCAATCTCCCCCATTATGTGTGTATCTCTAGAGCCATCCAAACTCTCCTCTCCTTGTGTGTGTCTCCACACTCGGCCTTTCTGCCCCTTCCTTGTGTGTGTTGGACTAGTCAGCCTTTCTGCCTCTTACTTTTGTGTATTCAATAAGCCTTATTGCCCCTTCCTTGTGTGT
>WWET01000131.1:858011-878636 GCA_011038615.1 Limnodynastes dumerilii | reverse complement strand
GCTGCGACCCCTGTAGCTACGCCACTGATAAGGGGTAATGGAGAGTTAAAAGGAGCAAGCAAAAAAAAATAGGGGCTGGCTGGCAAAATTTAGCCCAAGGAGCAAGGCCACAACAGTAACCTATAGGTAACAGCCTGTCCTTGGGTTAATATGTTTCAATTGGGTAGGCAGTGTATAGGCGGCCTCACCGCTATCAAGTTTTTTACAGCTGCCTCCCTGGTAGTCTAGAAGATAATTACTTATCCTATCACAGCTGACACAGCGCACGCTCCTGGACCATGCTACTGCAACCACAGATACAAACAGGAAACACACAAAGCTGGCAGAAATAGTGTTGCTATGGTCTCAAGCATCAATTGTAGCCCAGCAATCACACTCCTCCTTGTGGACTGGGGATTTGGGCTGCTGAACAACAGAACAGAAACAGATTTTGTCCTACTAATACTATTACTGTGAATGATGTGGCCGCATCAAATAACTGATTCACGATATTAGTAAGACCAGGGGCCTATTTTACTAAGGGGTGCTTTAAACTGCCCCTTAAAATCGCCCAACATCGCTGGAGTTGAGGGGCGAAATACCGGGATGGACATGGACTTAACTATTTAGGGAGCAGGACGGACATGGAGTTAACTATTTAGGGAGTGGGACGGACATGAAGTTAACTATTTAGGGAGCGGGGCGGACATGGAGTTAATTATTTATTTAGGGACCTGAGGGGATGGGGGCTTAACTATTTAGGGGCCTAAGGGGGCATGTACTATTATTAATAGGAACGGAGGGCATATATTTCTTTTACTAGGTACATGAAGATTTTTTTATTTATTTACACTGTAACGGACACAATATGCTGCTGGCAACATGCCATTAACCATTGGCATGCTGTCGCTTACAGTACTATAAGGCTAAGCATGCCCCACAATACATGGGCATGCTTTGCCTTATAGTACTATTTGCAGCCTCATGCCAAGGGTGAAGAGCTTGCGGCGGCAGCCATTTTTTTAATTTTTTTTTACTTTTATTCTTTTTTTACACAGGTGATGGGGGGCTTAACAAAGCAAAGTGAGTGCCGATGGGCCTGATCCAGAGCAACGCTCGCAAGCGAGCGTACGCTCATCGTAAGCGAATTTTCGTCAAAAAATTCGCAATGCGCATGCCCAGTATGACAGGTTCCGGTCGCCCGCGCGTCATGAGCGAATAGCGGGCGTATCGTTAGCGTATTTTTCGCTCGCCGGGCGTATTTTTTTTACGATGGTCGGCTGGGCGCCCGTTTTACTACAGGGAGGCGGGGATAGCCATTTAAATTGTACAGTATGGGCGTGCTAAGCGTATTTTCTCAGCGTATTCTCTGCGAATTTTCGTACGGCCGACGGTCGTACCCAGTGTAGGGTATAGCCGCCGTAAGCAGGGACTTTACTATGGGAGTGCTAGGGGCGTGTAGGTTGATACGACGAGCGTACGTTCGCATTCGCCCGTCGTTGCGAATTTTCGTAGCGCTGGATCAGGCCCGATGTCTATGAAATCAACACTCACCCCCAACCAAATTTACTCGGGTGAGTAAATCTCCCCCTTAGTAAATCCAGAGATTTGTATGTCACTCATGCAAAAAATGGCCAGAGAGATTTAAACACTGGCAATTTAAAGCTCCACTCATCTCTCATGAGATTGTGGAGATTTTGCTTTAGAAAATCCAGCAATTTAAAAATCGCTGGTAAACTAATGCAATCTCTGGCAATTTTACACAAATCACCCTTAGTAAATGAGGCCCCAGATCTATTTCTCTTTGGGTTTTCTGCAACCAAACTCGGTCCAGGAGTCACATGTTCCCCCCTCCCCCTGGCCTAGCCTGCCCCTGACTGACCTATATTAAAAGTGTATCAATATGTGTATTCAGGATCTTTGTGGTAAGACACTCCTCCATTTGAAAGTGTGCAGTGGTCATGCTCATACCTCCCAACGTTTGAGAATTTGAAAGAGGGACAAAATTTTGTGACCTGGTAGAGGGGGTGTGTCTTGTACCACCCAGTGGGCATGCCTGGGAAAGTGGGTGTGTCTTACACCGCCCAGACCAGCAGGTCAAGTATCTGTCCCTTTTAGTTGATAACCATCCATATGTCTGCTTCTTATTGTTAGGCCTGCCATCCATATATTTGCCTTTTATTATTTGTCCAGGATTCACGTGTCCAGCCTCCATATCTGCCCCTTTATTTGTCCTACCTCCATGTCTGCCCCTTATTATTATTATTATGTCCAGACTCCATATGTCTCCTCCCTGTTTATTGGTCCAGTCTCCATGTCTGCCCCTTATTATTAAGTCCAGCCTCCATATCTGCCTCTATATTATTTGTCCAGCCTCCATGTCTGCCCCTTGTAATGTCCAGCCTACATGTCTTCCCCTTATTATTATATCCAGCCTCCATAACTGCCCCTTATAATATCCAGCCTCCATATGTGCCCCTTGTAATGTCCATCCCCCACATCTGCCCCTTGTAATGTCCAGCCAACGCGCCTGCCCATTGTAATGTCCAGCCTCTATATCTGCCTCTTTATTATTTGTTCAGCCTCCATGTGTGCCCCATATAATATCCAGCCTCCATATCTGCCCCTTGTAATGTCCTACCTCCATGCCTGCCTCTATATTATTTGTCCAGCACCTTGTAATGTCCAGGCCCTATTTTCTGCCCCTTTTAATGTCCAGCCTCCATTGCCTGCCCCTTTTAATGTCCAGCCTCCATTGTCTGCCCCTTTTTATGTCCAGCCTCCATTGTCTGCCCCTTTAAATGTCCAACCTCCATTGTCTGCCCATTAAATGTCCAGCCTTTATTGTCTGCCCCTTTAAATGTCCAGCCTCCATGTCTGCCCCTTATGTCCAGCCTCCATTCTCTGTCCCTTTAAATGTCCAGTCTCCATTGTCTGCCCCTTATGTTCAGACTCCATTGTCTGCCCTTATATCCAGCCTCCATTGTCTGCCCCTTATGTCCAGCCTCCATTGTCTGCCCCTTATGTCCAGCCTCCATTGTCTACCCCTTATTTCCAGCCTCCATTGTCTGCCCCTTATTGTAGGACCAAATCTGTTTCTAGAATGGCAGTGACCGCATAGGTTCGGTCACTGCCATTCACAGTAACAGGTTTGGTCCTACAGGGCTCCCATATACAGCGGCACAAGCTTCACAAAAAAAAAAAACACAACTTTGTCCCGAGAGTCTGATCTCTTGGGACAAGTTGTGAGGCAGGCGGGACAGTCCCCACGCTGGAATCAGGACACTTGGGAGGTATGGTTATACTAGAGGGCTCAGGCTCCCACAATAAACTACTAATTAGTAAACAGAAAACAGAAACTACGCTTCTTATCAGATATATTAAATGTGTGAAACTGTATATAAAAATGGATAATATGCAGCCAAGTACAAAATATGACCTCTGTGTAAATACATGGAGCAAAATACAGGTCCGATGCATACTTTCATATGGAGAAGTGTCTTACTACAGACATCCTGAGTACACATATTGCAATACAGAGAGGTACTCACCTACAGGAGGTGCCTTGATGCTGAGCATGTGAGCTTAATCCAATATAGCTGTATTGTGAACTAAACACCCTATTTATGGGCTAGATTTACTAAGCTACGGGAAAGGAAAAATGGAGATGTTGCCTATAGCAACCAATCAGATTCTAGCTCTCACTTTCCTATTACATACTAGAAAATGTCAGCTAGAATCTGATTGGTTGCTATGGGCAACATCTCCACTTTTCCATTCCCGCAGTTTAGTAAATCTGGCCCTATGTATGTGCTGACACATGTTTTGTAATGTTTGTACGGATCGCTTTGATGTATTTACACAATGGTCATATTTTGTCATTGGCTGCAGCTTTTCTATTTATATATGTACTTGCACACATTTCATATGTTTGAATAAAAGTGCAGCCTGTGTTTTCTTGTTACTAATTACAACTTTAATAATAGGAAAAAAAATGGTAAGCGCTAGATATCCACACTAATTACAAGCTCCAATTGTTGCATTAAAAAGATCCTTTAATAAAAGTAGAGTGGTAATCATAAACATAAAATCATTCAAATGTATGGCACCTGACCCAACGTACTGAATGTAATTTAAATACAGATGGTACTATGATGGATGTCAAGTATGGTACTTGCAGTATAGATAGTACAAACGTGGAATCAATGCTCTCAATTGGACTTTTAAAGGGTAATGAACGTAACAGCTGTGATCAGACTCACTGGTATCCAGAGCAGTAATTACCTATTTTGTCACCCTGTGCGAGAAAGAATATTGGCGCCTCCACTCCTCCCCCCATCCCGCTCGCTGACAAGCATCAGCAGTAGCCACTTGCTTCATACACTCTACGTTGATCACTGCTGAGGCTGTCAGTGAGCTGTCAGTAGAGCAGGGGAGCTGGAGCACTCTCATGTCTTTTTTTTAATGGCAGCCTCTGCAGAGCGAAACATATGCAGTAATATATGAAGCGGACAGTGCTGGGGAAAGGCCACCCACTTCATACACACTGTATGCTGAGTGCTGCTTTGGCTGTCATCAAAAAAAGCATGAAAGTGTCTGGTTCCCCTGCACTACTGACAAGGCTCAGTATATAGCATAGTAAGCAGTGGCTTTTCCCCAGCTCTGCCCGCCTCATGCACTGTATACTGAGCATTGCTGAGGCTGTCAGCCGGAGCACTGAATGGAAAGTCTCAGCATAACAGCAAGAGCTCAGCATATAGTGTATGAAGCAGGCGGCGCTGGGGTAAAGCCACCCGCTTCCTATACTATATGCTGAGCGCTTGCTCTTATGCTGAGGCTTGCCATTAAAAAAAAATAAAAATAAGGAAACTGCAAACCTCCGCCCACACTTCTCCTTGCGCTCTGGGCGGGGACACTGCTCGCACCACCCTAGTTACGGCCCTGCTGGTATCCCATATATGACGAAGAGCTTAATCTCCTTAATCCTAGTTAACAGACCTGGTTATTATTACTTCCAATGGAGGAAAGGTCTGTCCGGTTGTTATTGGTCCTGGGAGGGAATGGGTCCCAAAAATGACTTGCAGTCTAATGAATGTGGTGCAGGTTGGCAAATGGTGTCAGCCTGTGTTGGACAAAGGGCTAATATGCATTTAGCCAGATAATAGGGTCTATTTACAAAATTTATTTTCAGTTTTCACTTCAAAACTGTCCCTATCACATTAAAATGTATTTACACTCCGCTCCCAGCATCAGACTCACGTCAGCTCAGGCTGGCGTTAGTGGTAAGTATTCCTGCGATGTCCCCATATACCCTTCTTTTCCTCCCCCAAATAGCTGTTATTAGAGGGAGGAAAAGGGGGTATGTATGGGGGAGACCACAGGAATACATAGCAATATTGCCCAAGTAAAAAAAAAAAGTTTTATAAGTTAAAAAAAAAATGAATAAAAAACATAGAAAATTTAAATAAATATTTAAACTCACCTATCCGGGCGACCCTTCGGGCTGCAGCTGTCCGGTCCCGGCATGAATACACTGCACATGCGCAGTGTTTCCCATGTCAGCAGTCCCAAATGAGAGCTACTGCGCACATGCAGTACATCGCATGAATGAGAAACACTGCGAGGACTCGGCGGATCATCGCGGGACCTCGCAGGAGGGGTGAGTATTTGTAAATAATGTAAACAAAGCTGCCAGGCTCGCTGCGATGATAAGTGAGCCTGATGCAGCTTTGCTCACAGGGAATGAGGAAGGTAAGTAAATAGAGCCCATGATCGGCATTGCTCAATTATTAATCGACAGCTGACATCCTGAGAGGTCTAAAGTGTCAATCCAAAACATAGATATGGAGAGCATACAATGTTTTAAGGTCCATATGGTTCCACCACAATAGAATGCAATGCATCTGCACAATTCAGGTCAGGTCTAATAATCACACCTTGATGCGTTTCTTTGCATAGCCCTGCGATTTCCTCAGAAGGTAAATAAGTAATGCAAGTCATTTTTGAGACCCATTCCCCTCCAGGACCAATAACAACTGGACAGAACTTTCCATCGGAGGTACCATACAGTACATCCATCACAGTACCTTCTGTATTTGAATTACTTTCAGTACGTCGGATCAGGTTCCATACATTTGAATGTTATATTTATGATTATCACTCTCATTTTATGGTGTGATTTTGCGTTTATTAAAGGATCTTTTTAATCCAACAATCGCAGTTTATCATTAGTGTGGATGTCTAGCGCTTATAATTCTTTTTCTCCTTTTTGTTACTAGATGTACATTGTCAGGGGGCAGACCCTGATCAATGGCTAATAGCGCTCTGATATAATAAAGGGTCTCACTTATCACTATAGCATTCATTATTTTCCCAACTTTACTAACATACTGAAATTAAGACTTGATATAGGAAATGTTACTATTGGAGGGTTTCCCCACCTAGACCTTCCACAGAGAGGGTCTTACAAGGATCTTCGTTCTGTCAGGATACCTTATTAATAGACAGCTGGCCGGAGAAATCAGATTGAGGACACACGCGTAGCTGAGTCTTCCAAATGAGTTCTGGTTTATTAGCTTAACATACATATTTTTATAATATGCTTGTCACGTACACCAGTTTAAGGAATTTAATTAGCAAAAGAAAACAATAAAATACACTTAACCGCAAGCTCGTCAGTAACTGTTATCTTCCAGGCCAAGGCCCGTTATGAGTTAAGTCATAACATCAAAATGCTTAGTTCACATAACCTAAATATTTTTTTTCTAAATGCACAAAATAACTGAATTTCTTTCTGTACTAAATTCAAAGCACAAAATGGATACAGATATACAAAATGGAGTACTAGTTATTTTACATATAACTTCATTTCAACCATTACATTACCTTTGAACTCTAATTCTGTTTTCCTCCCTAGAAGTTCAACATCGTTTTGCGAGGTACAGATCTATATTTGCAGTTTTGCCTCGACTTTGGATTAGTCCTTTTATGTTAGATCAGTGGTTCTCAACCTTTTTGGGGAGTACCAGCTACCCACTATGGGCCATATTCAGAGATCCGTTTTTTTAAGGGAAGGTCCGTGCATATTTTTAGGATCGGATCAACTGCGCATGCGTGGTAACTTTATGTACGCTGTTTACGTTGACTATACGCACGGAAGTGCCTAACGGACGTACATGTGAGTCGCACTTGGGGACATATGCACGGAAATCAGACGTATGGAAAAATGTACATAAAAGTGGGTGGGGGGAGGTATTTAAATGAATGCATGGAGGCGCGGCTATCAAGAATCACACGGGCGGAGCACATATACGCACGTAAGTCACCGGCCGCACGTCCAGGAGAGGGGAGTGTCGGGGTTGTTTGTGGGTGTTTCCTTGCTCCGGCTCTGCATATAATTGCGTACCTTAAAAGATGGATCTCTGAATCCACCCCTATGTTATCGGGTCTAGTACCACTTTGCATATCATCCAGGTACATACCCGCTACCTACACAGATACATACATATTTATACAATTTTTGTGGGTTTGCTTTTCATATATTTTTGCAAGGATTTTGAGGTGCATTCTCTATATAAGTTATTTAGCCCCCAGGTTGTTTTGATAAATAACACAAATACAGCTGATACCTCCTTACCCAGTCACCCTGAATGCTAGTACCACTGGTTAAGAACCCTCTGTGCTAGATAGATTCTACTTGTGAAATTTAGGTTAGGTTTAAGCATTTCTTTACAAAAAAAAATAAAATAATGTTCCCTTTCTCAATTTCCCTTCTAATGAACTGTGAAATTAAGTGTTAACATGTTTAAAAGGCAATGCTACAAAAAGACAGACTCAATACAAGCAATATTCTATAAAAACGGAGACATTTTTATAACATTCTATAAAAAGTCTAACTAAGATATAAAAATTTCATTTTCATCCTTATTTAGTCATTTGTGTAGTGATTCCTTAGGAAAATAGATGTTTTTGAGGTAATTACACATTCACTGAATACAAGATCATTTCCTCCCATATATGGAATTCCCATTTAGGGGCCCATTTACTAGACTTATTTTTACTAAAAAAGTAAGAGAATTGCAGTTTTCAGACTTTGAGTAAAATAAATATGTAGTTCAGGACAAAGACATTTATATTTGCCTCTACCTCTTTTCATAATTTTCCTCATATTTATATAGTTTCCAAACATCAACAGAGTGTTTAGTTCAATAAAAAAAAAAAAGAGTTTGATTAAAGTAACTCTGTTTTTTATTAAACGTAATACACGCTGTTGATATTGGAAGCTGTACCGGGGTAAGTTACAGTTGTCAGAAATTTACATAATTGAAGCCCTGACGAGGTGGCTGCCTGTTGCTGTATTTAACCTGCAGCCAAGAACTCTGGCTCAAGAGCACCACATCAACCACAGTCATCTGCAGTAACACTGTCCTGATGAGGTGGATAACAGGCCTTATAACATCCTTGTTGGGGTTAAGGACTGTGTTACCCTCCAGCCATAACTGGACTGGAGTTGTTTTACTATCTGAAGCCAATATTAATTTTGGTTTACCCACACTACAGCCCGAGTATGTACAGCTCTTTCTGCAAACACCACAATCAACATGCGGGTTAATTTCAAGTCTTTGTGGTGGAACAGCTAATTATTATCTTCTATATGTAGCCTCTATTTTGATGCAGGGACTGGGTTTTACTGCTAGTAAGAAGCATACAGTCTGCCATAGAGCTGGAGAGTCTGCCTGCACAAGAGGAGCAGGAGGACAGCAGAAAATGTTCTAGACTAGAGGTAGCCATCAGTTATAGGGGTTAGGGAGAGTAACTGCATACTCTCCAACATGACCCATTCCATTAGGTACAAAATACTCTGCTCCTCAGTTTACAACTGTCAATTACTATGGTAACCACCTTTGTTGAAGAGACAAATAGTTTTTAAATATCAGATAAGTCAGTTAAACCAGGTGAGTGACAGTTGGAAGCTCAGGTGCAGAGAGTATTATACCTAATGGAAAGGGTCATGTTGAAGGGTATGGGGATTAATGACACCATTTAAAATCACCCCATAAATCATTACTGCAATTCATAATGTTCCTGTGGGTGGGTGAGGCTTGATGATGAATATTATGTCATCAAGTCCAGGCCATCCCTAGTAACACTAAGAATTTCTACAATGAGAGGCAGGGGACGGGACTTGCAGGAGAGTTGACAGCTATTTTCGAGAGATTCCCGGATATTCCAGCAGAGTCGGTAACCCTGGCTGATACAGAGAGAGCAGCTGAGAGTCTGAAAGCAGATCAGTGTATTAAGAATAGAACTGGAGGAAGCAAACAAAATCCCAGGTTTTACATGGGATAATGAACACAGGTTTAAAAAGTGTTGAAGCCTTTCACACAGCATCTTTGTCCTGGGTAAATCCCTGGGGATTTTTTATTAGGACACGCTGGATTCACTTTGGGTCGAGTTTCCATGGCGATTTGTAAACCAAGGTGATGTATGGTGATTCTTATCCGCAATTTAAATCGCTGTAGTTTGCTGCGATTACTTCAATTTTGGAGCTATTTGTTTGTGTATTGAAGTCTTGGAGTGAATGTATGTACCTTCATTTTCATTTCTCTAACTTTTATCTTTGATGTAGGTTTCGGTTAAGCTATGAATTCTAACTCTAATAATGTTATTTTAATGTTATCGATGGGTTCTTCATTATGTGATTTTCTGTGTATTGTATTTTAAATACTTTAGTGATTGGTTTTTCCTTACATTTTTAGTATTATCGGGCCATATTCAGAGATCAGGTTTTAACAAAAGTTCCGTGCGTATTTTTAGGATCGGATCGATTTTGCATCAACTGCGCATGCGTAATAATAGTGATACGCCATCTACGTTGACGTTAAGGTCGGAAATGCCTAAGGGACGGACTTGTGAATCGGGCGGAGACTAATGCGACCCTAAGTGATGCGGAAATATACGAACCTAAGGATTTGCATAGAAATGGGCGAGGGGGGCATTTAGATGTGGGAAAGTGGGCGCACTTACAGAATTAGGGTCGGTAATATACGCAACTAATACACATAAGGCCGGAAGTGAGTGCGGCCAGATAGGGCAAGTCAATGCAGGTGTAAGTTTAGGTCCGGCCGAAGTTCTGTGATGGGGTGTAAACATTACAGACATTTGATCCAAGAGAGAAATAGTGTAAGTAGTACTTAAGGTGGAACTTATACCTACCTGTGAGGTATTACACAAGGATTCTCCTTCCTTCCTTTTTTGATATATGGAGAGTGGGGGAAGGTGACCATCTAAAGATAAGGAGAAAAATCCAAATATATCATCTACAAAGAAAGAGAGAACACGGTCTAAAATAAGGAAAGAAAACAAGATAGAATTAATGGGCCAGATCCAGAACAACGCTTGTGAGCGAATTTACACGTGGCAGAGACATAAAATCGCCTTTTGGTAAGTACTGCGCATGCGCACCATAGAAAATACGCTCAGTAACGTAGCGTAATTGTGAACGTATGGGCCATGCACGTATGTGTCACGTAAATACTTACGCGTGGGCGTGCCAATTTTATGTGAGTCCAAAATACGTCTGAAATACGTTAAGTAGGCGGGGGTTTGTATTTAAAGTGTACAGTATGGGCGTGCTTAGCTGCGTAAATACGTGTTGCCCATATGTACGTGTGCGGATCACTGCGGTTACGTTGGCAAAAGTTAAGGTAGGGTTTGAAAAGCGTGCCTAGGGGAATGTATAGAAGGTACGCACACGAAAATACGCTACACAAGTAAACGTACGGCAAACGTAGTTCTGTATCTACCCCAATGTGAGTAGGCATTTTTTTGTGAAGTGGTACCCACCTGATTGGAAACATTATCACACCAAGTTTTTGTTTTCTCTATTTTTCCGAGCGGACCGGAGCATCTGAAATAGAAAGAAGAAGAAAAACCAAGGGTGAAAGTCAGAAGAACATCAGGGATCATCTTCAAACATTAAGGACTTGTTTCTGGACACTTTAAGATGACTTTGGGGAACCAGAGGGAAGGTATAGTGATCCTAAGCGCAGACACCAATACCCCACCAATTTTTTAACTCAGTTGAACTATTTGACACTCTCTGTAGAGGGGAGTGTCAACAGTACAACATTGGGGGTATAGGAGGTGTATACCTTGAGTGGTATTGGAGCTGCGGCTGGGAAGAAGCGTAGTTCAATCGACTTGATATCATTATTGGGATAACACAATTAATTTGTTCAGGCCAGACACTGCATGTGACTGTGTTGTTGCTTTAAAAATCACCAGTAAACATAAGCAATCTCCATCAAGTTTAATAAACTCGACTTTAGTAAATCCGGCCCCTGGTCGTTGCCTTTTACACTGGACACGTGTCTGCAGACGCAGAGAGTGATTCCCAGTCCTCAATTTACATACTTTTAATGGAACCCAGGTTGAATAACCTGCAAACACACTTTCACATTGCAGTGTATCTAAGTACAACGCAGGAATAATCCTGATAGTGACCAACATGCTTTGGTGTGAAAGAGTTGTCTCACAGAGCAGCGAGGTGTATTAAAGATAGTGGTTATCACAGACTGACTGGTTGGGGTATCCAGTCTGAGTTCCGGGGGAACATGTTATTGTCTCAGCAGTATTGCAGAAGCTGGAGGTTCTTATGTAAGTTCTGTTTATGAGATATGCAATGTAGTTGATGGGAAGGTAGGACTTGAGAAGTCTAGACTTGACCTGGACTGAACCAGGGCTGGACTGGACAGGCTTGGCTTGACCTGTAAAAAAGGGGAAGGGGGCTGGGATGGACAGAAAAGATCTGGGTTTAGGGGAACACCCGGTGAACTCCTCTTGACTTGACCTGGACAGGTCCAGGACTGGGCAGACTTGGCTTGACTTGACCTGGACTGGACAAGGACTGGAAATGGATTGGATAAGCTTGACTTAACCTGAATGTACTGGACCAGGACTAGAACTGGACTGGACAAGCTTGACTTAACCTGGATTGGACAAGCTTCAAATAACCTGGACTGGAGCAGGACTGAAACTGGACTGGACAAGCTTGATTTAATCTGGACTAGACCAGGACTGGATCTGGACTTGACAGACTTGACCTGGACTGGAGTTGACCAGGACTGCTTCTGGACTTGACAGACTTGACCTGGACAGTTTACACTGTGCAGCTGACTTAAATAGAGCGCCTCTGGTCAGGATTAGATGGCCTAGTAATGTGGTGAACACAGCTTGAATCCGATTGGCTGACCAAATCCAAGATGGCACTAATGCATCAGAGCTTGGCGCCAAGACACCGCCACAGAGACACAGAACACTGAGGAGGAGGCTGAACAAGAGGATGCCACTATGGAGATTGGCACCTCCGTAAAAACACAGTGTGGGCATGGCTAGAGAGTCCCGCCTACAGGCGGCCTCTCACGAAGTAAGTCATGCATTTTATGACAGGGGTGAGCTTTCTAATTAAAAAGGAAACACAGTATTGATACACACAGATAGAGACCGTGAAAATATAGACAATGAGATCTGTGGGATAAAGAAAAGCTAACTAAAAGTAACACAAATAAGAGAGACTATTTGGCCCAGATGCAACTGAGCGTAATGTTGACTTCGCACATTGTTACCTAATTTGCATATAGTCTGGGCATCATGTTGACATTGCTCCATTCAATTGCAGGACTTTGAGCATTTAAAGTCCCAACATCACACCCAAAATGTTTTGATTATTAAAATCATTGCGGTCACAATGTTTTCCAATTCAATTAGCGAACAGCAGACAATAATGTGCTTTTTAATTGCCATGGCAGTTAATGGGGAAGAAAAATGTAAAAAAAAAATCTTGTGACCTTTTTTCACCAAAATCTCAAATGTAATCCTAATTAAATGTATATAACATATGTGAGTATAACAGAATGAAATAAATAGCAATGTATGCATGGTTTTAGATATATTTGTGTCTATTGTTGTGGCACCCCTATCCTAATTCAGAGAGATTAATTTCAAAATACCATCCTTCAGCCTGGAGCTATCTGGGAGAGGACCTGCTTTATGAGAGAGGATCTGCTTTATGAGAGAGGACCAGCTTTATGTGAGAGGACCAGCTAGGATTCATCAAACAGCTAAAAATTTACTTTTATTCTTATTATACACTCACATTACACAATCACACTATTATCTTGTCACACAATAGTTTAGATTTCTACACCATCCACATACTACACATTATTTTGTGTCCTTAATTTTCATCACACTCCCTAACTGTATTGATTATTGTGTCCCTCACTGACACTGTGTAGGTGAGGATGTTTGTCACTTGTTTGGAGGAATTATGTACAAGCCATATACGATATCACCAACTCAACACTGTTAGCGATGCTAAAGATGGGGCACAGGCCAGCTCTTCCTCTGTACGGCCATGTAGAATCCCCAGGCCATGGCAGTGTAGAGAGCGCCATATCCTTAATGGTCTCAGTGAAACTGACATAAAAAAATTGTGCTGGTTACCCAGATGGTACATTGAATCACTTTGCGAGCTTTAAAAAGTGCCTGATGCTTTTTTTTTGCATCAGGCACTTTCCAGGACACTGACGCAACTAAATGAATCTTCCTCTCACAAATACCAGCACAGTGGCAGGAAAACAAACATGATTTTTATGCCATTGCTGGGATGCCAAATATGCTGGGTGCATTCGATTGCACCCATGTAGTACTTTCTGATGGTGTGTGAAGTGAAACTCAGCATTATGACCAAATTGGCAGACATCTCAGGATCATTGCATGATGTCTTTATTCTCCAGTAGTCATCATTGTGCCATATGTTTTAGGGAAGTTGTTTACCCCAGTAAGTTTTTATTTTTAAACATCCTTCCAATGCATGTTTTACTCTTATGTGCCATCTAAAAGCACAGTTATGCTTGGGATCACAGTTGCATGTGTTTTTTTGCAGAGGATAATGGATGTGGATGCTGTCTGTGGCTGTTAACACCTTTGTCCAACCCAACCTTGGCAGCAGAAAGAAGCTACCAGTCAGCACACCCATACCAGGAGTAATAGAGCTTACCTTTCTCATTCTTAAATCCCAATTCAAATGTTTAGACAGATCCAGGGGGCTGTTGCTATACTCACCTTCAAAGAATTGTGACATATTTCTATGTTGCACAACATTTGTGTCGAGGTAGATGATGATCCAGACATTTGGATAATGACCTTACTGCTGCTGCTTATTCCTTGGTGTAAAACATTGGAAGCCAGGTTCACCAGGATCTTACCAGATTGCCCAGAGTTGCCTGTCCCTTCAATGAAACAAAAGTGAGTAAAACCCTATTTGCCACATTACAACACAAGTAACTTTCTTTAAATTTTATTGCAACAAATTTATGTAAAAGGACCTGATTCTGACCTTCGCTCATTTTCTGTCCACATTGCTGATAAAAGATCAATGCAGATGTGGTTAATGTACATACTACAGACATGTTCCAGCAAGATAAATATTTACGTTGAGGGCTAGAGATGGTCTGCATGTCAGAGGGTAGAGCAAAGTCCATGGCATGTTGCATGATGTTTTAAGAAGTGACAGGGCCCTTGTGCAGGATTTGTACATGGGCCCCCCTATCCCCTAAGGCCTTCGCCACCCCCCACCCGTGGCACCCCTCCCCCCATGGCAACCTTTCTCATGTACATAGAAAATGAAAAGATAAGGCGGCTGGCTCATATGCATACTTACTGTATATACATAGATTTTGGTGCAGAGGAGAAGCAATTGATCAACAAAAGAAAGAAGATCATACGGCGAATGGTAAGTATGATATTAAACCCAGCCCTTAGTCTAATCTTTAACCTAACCCTCCCCTTACATTACCCTAGCCCTCTACTTCCATTAGCCTAACCATAACCCTCCCATTACATTACCCTAACTCTCCCTTCCCCGCAGCCTGACCATAAGACTCCCCTTCCATTACACTAACCCTAAGACTCCCTTCCCCACAGCCTAACCCTTAAACTCCCCTCCCTGCAGCCTAACCCTAAAACTCCCCATTAAGTTATACTCGGTGTGGCGGGTCTGTGATAGGTTCAACGGGTCTGCAGCAGCATTTCCAAGGAATAAATGGGTAAGTATGCTAATCGGCCTACTTACCCATTCATAAAAAATAATCTTTGTTTTGAAAACAATGCTATTTTCAAACTAGAGACAGACAAAAATTAGCTTTCGGCTGTTTCTGTTTCTAAAATTGCACTTTCTCAGTGGTGCCTCCCACTGCATGATGTATCATCGCACCCAATAAACCTGCAACATCATGCTCAATTGAATCGGGACCTTTAAGTTGTATTTGCCCAAACTGTGTATCTCCACTTAAAGAGGGACTTTTATTATACACTCAGTTTGATTCATTTATTAATTATGATAACAAGACAGTAGTATTAATTCCCAGTGCTACATTGATTGAATGGGCTTTCAACTATATCCCTTACATGGCTCTTCAGCTAATTATCTAATTTTGCAGTGACTAGACAGTTATAAAAGAGATCAAAACTTATATAAGGCGCCCTACTCATTAAGTGCTGGAACAAAAGAACATTTATTGTACCGTAACTAGAGGCAAAATATGAACTCTGTAATCTATGCTTAGCTTGGGAGTTTACATGGTATTCAATTGTTTCAAAAATATTTATTAATAGATATATATATACACACATGTAAAGTATAGAAAATGTAATAAATATTTTATTACTAAGGTTACAATATCAATTGTAAATTCAATACTATTATACTTAAATACTTAAATATACTTTCATGATATTTTACAACACTTTGAAATGTAGATATGTGTATAAAGTTTGTGAAAGGTGTGGATATAAGGTGTTTCCCAGGTCGCTATGGGTGATTTTAATCATATCCTGCAAGAAGACGGCTAGAAGAAGGTGGATGAACTACGTTAGAGATTTGTGTGGTACATACCTGCATTAAGTGTATTGTGCGGATCAGCGGTCCGTACAACCGTTGATCCGCCCCCTCCCACACTGTACACTTAGCATGCTTGCTTTAGCGGGCGGAGGGGAATCACAACCTATTTCCTCGGAAATGGGCTCTGACGGAACTAAGTACTTGAGTAACCGTAGTGTAAGATCTGGAGGGCGCATGCACCTTGCGTGTGAGAGTGACCTATAGTTACTAATTGTGAATGCAGTCCTAAGTGCTTCTTAGAACAAAAAAATGTATAATAGTAAGTATAAGCAGGTATAGTGGAGTGTGTTTAGAGTTCTGTGTTTTAAAATATTTTTTATAATTCAATTAACCATTTTACCATTTGTAGAGTTATGTTATAATTAAGAATAGAGCCATTTCATGAAGAAAAATTTCTTCCATCTTACACTTACACTAGCCCTGAGCTGGTGCAAGATTGTGGGTGGTAGAGCAGGGAACCTCTCAGCAGCACTAAAACACCCACTTTCTCATTTATGTTTAGTGGGAATCTGTTGGTGAAGCACACAGCACATAAGCAAACATGCGAGTAGAGACACTTTTGTGTTATTTTTCTTCTCCTCACAGCCATCAGAGCAGAGTTGTGTTCCTCCTGCAGCCATGTAGCTCGCCCACTTCTTTAATCCATTGCCCCTGTCATTCTGGGTTATGAGTTAATTTTGGAAATTCATGATATTTTTTTTCTTTCATTCATAGACAATTATCAGTTTTATGTAAAGATAATAAAGGGAGATGGCATACAGCTTAATAGTTCATGTCTTAAGGACTTAAGCTGGCCATATACTGGAGCGATTATCGGGCCAATCATCAAATTATAGGGTGATCGGGCAAATAATCGCTCTAGTTAGTGGATGGAATACATTTTTAAAATGCCAAACAAACGCACCTGATAATTTAAGGGAGCCAATCAGCTTACTGAATGGCTCCCTATTCTTTAAGTGTCCCCCTCTTCTGCTAGGATTATCGGTCCCAGCAGGAGAGGTGTATGGTGCCGATCAATAATTTACCCAGTTTATGGCCAGCTTAACATTTATCATTTTATGAGAGGAAATCCTCAATAAGGACCAGATCCAGATTTTATTTACACAAAAGGAGAGCAAAAGTCAGGCTTTGCAAGCGCAATGTGTGTGTCAAATGTTATGCATCAGAAATCTGAATGCACAGAACTGGTTTCCATATGTTCAGAGTTGCATATATCAGGGAATGACTGCCCTCCGTGCATTCAAGTATACACAGTGTGGGTGGGGAGGCATCTAAATTGTACAGTATGGGTTGGCTTAGACACTTCTGTACATTACAGCGATGCATGCTGAGAAGTTAAGGTAGGATTATGGACATGGCAGTCATATAATGGGCCAGATCCTGAGCTATGTATGCTAGCCAGGGGTGGATTGGCAATAGGTCTTACCGGGAAGTTACCTGGTAGGCCGGTACCCTCATGAGGTCGCACGGAGGCTGCCTCATCAGGACAGCACATAATTTTTTTTTAAGTTATCAGATCAGTAGCTGCTGCATCCCGTGCATTGGCTCAGTGTAGGTCCTGTACTGCAGAGGCCTCTCTCAGTAACACACATCCCCTGAGAGGCTCCGCAGTACATAATCAGAATTGGGCCTATGAGGGAGACACAGCAGCTAATGAACGATCAGCACCTGCAGGCTGCAGCCAGGAGACAGGAAAGGAGAGATCGTCTTACAGTTGCCAGGGGGCAACTACAACTGTTGTAACTGTAATCTGATCCCTGCTTTCCTGTCTCTGGGTTGCACTGTGTTTGTGTGTTGTATATGTATGGAGTGTACTGTGCATGTGAGTGTATGTGTTTATGCAGTGCTTTGTGTGTCTTTGTATATATCTGGGTTGCACTGTGTGTGTGTGTGTGTGTGTGTGTATGTGTATGTATGGAGTGTATTGTGCATGTGAGTGTATGTAGTGCTTTGTGTGTATGTAGTGCACTGTTTGTGTATACAGTGTACTGTGTATGTGTGTGTATGGAGTGCATTGTGTGTGATTAGAGTGCGGTGTGTGTGTGTGTGTGTGTGTGTATCTGGAGTTCAGTGTGTGTGTGTGTAAGTATATGGGATGCACTATGTGTATTTATCTGGAGTGCAGTGTGTGTGTGTGTGTGTGTGTGTGTGTGTGTGTGTGTGTGTGTGTGTGTGTGTGTGTGTGTGTGCAGAGCTGCTGGGGGAGGGGTAATGGCCATCACAGGCCTGCACTGTTGCTGATTTTATTTAATTTTTTTATTCAATTTATCTTTTTTTTTATTAACTTGGAAAAGCTGTCTTCCTTTATGTAAATAGTAGCGTCAGCCAGCACTATACTGAAGGGGTTTTGTAGTACAATAGCAGGATTGTCACTGATTGATGTCTATGATCCACCTATGAGCAGCTATACTATACTGTTCATAGGCAGATCAGAAATGTTAATCAGTGACAATTAGAGAGCTAGAGATGGGGATGGGGGAGATTAGAGGGAATGCAGAGAGAAGTTGCTGGAATAGAGAAGGGATACAGGAACAGGAAGAGGGATGGGGGAGATTAGAGGGAATGCAGAAAAAAGGGATACAGGGATATGAGAATCAAGAGAATATGAATGTATTTTGTGGATAGATAGTTATGTGTATTTGTGTGTGTGACAATAGTTATGTGTATTTGTGTGTGTGACAATAGTTATGTGTATTTGTGTGTATGTGACAGTAGTTATGTGTATTTGTGTGTGTGACAGTTATGTGTAGTTGTGGGAGGGTGTGTGTCAGTGTCAGTCATGGTCTGTGCTTCTCTTCTGTATTGCGCTGTCCCAGGATTGCAGACCAGATGCGACAGGAGAAGGAAATTAGTCCTTCAAAATCCAGTGTAAGGTAGGTTTGTAGCTTAATTTATGTATAAAATTCATGTATTATGTATGGATTGCACTGTATGTGGGTATATGTATATGTAGTGCTGTGTATGTGTGTGTGTGTGTGTGTGTGTGTGTGTGTGTAAATGTATATGGAGTCCACTATTATGGCCTGATTCAGAGATACGATATTATCGCTATTTAGGTGATTATATTTAGGATCTTAAGAAATTTGCATCATTGCGCATGCGCAGTAATAGTGCAACGCCATCTACGTAGAGGTTAGGATCCTAAATTCTGTAAGCGCGGACCTGTGAATCGATCGCAAGCACTTAAGATCTGAAGTGCTGCGTAAATCTAGGAACCGAAGGATTTGCATAGATATGGGCGGGGGATGCATTGAGATGAGGGAAAGTGGGTGCGAGCAGACACTTAGGATCTTAAATAAACGCAACTAATTCACTTAAGATCTCAAATGACAGCGCAGGCTTAGTCAATGGTGGTCTAACTTTAAGATCCGCCGCTGTTTGCAAGGGGAGTGACTGTTTATTCAGTGGGTTGTAACCTGCTCCGACCTGCCACTTAGATGCGTATATTTGAGATCACATCGGAAGCGGATCTCTGAATCATGCCCCTAGTGTATATATCTATATGGGGTGCACTGTTTGTGTATATGTATGTGGGGTGCACTGTGTGTGTGTGTGTGTGTGTGTGTGTGTGTGCATATATATGGAGTGCAGTGTGTGTGTGTGTGTGTGTGTGTGTGTGTATATATATATATGTATATGGAGTGCACTGTGTGTGTTTATGTATGTGGAGTGCACTGTGTGTGTGAGAGAGATATATTAAAGAAAAATCTAGTAAGCACTATATTAGACCCCAAATATAAAATGCAGTGCACCAATTAAATAATTAAAGTTGACCCAGTTATTACAATATGATATTATATCTTTATTAAATTAAATCATAATACCATAAAACATATACATTCATAAAACATAGATAGTCCTGTGCTATATACGCTCAATATATACACTCAATTTGTAGATGAAAAGACAAACAGTAGAAGGATAAACTCATACAATGCTCCAGTAAAGGTGGTCTCACATATATGGTGTACACTCACTGGTATCCCACACTCTTGGTACCTCCAATACAATACCTAGTTAACAGTTTACCTACAAATACACGAGGAGCTGCCCGTTGGATGTTTAACAATTTATAATTTAGGGCAGGGACTAAGGGAGTAATATAACTGTGCTTGCCCTGCCTATTTTCTGGTTAGCCCCTCCTAGAGTTTATTTGGTCTCGCCTACAGGAGGCTTCTTCCAGATTTTTTTTTCCAGGGCCTCCATTCCCCCCTGATGTAAAAATGCTGTTTTGTATGTACTGTGCATGCGCGCGGTAGATGTTATGCCACATAACTGTGATCGTACGTACCTGAATCGTATCAACAGCGTAACTATGAATGAAGGGGCATGACAGCCATACGCTTTGGAGGCGGGGTGAGGCATTTAAATCATACAGTCTGGGCGTGCTTAGACAGTTACGTGCGTGTAGCCTGTACGTACGTCAGTAGTTGCGCTTTGAAAAGCTAAGGTAGGGTTTGGCAAGTTTAAAATCGGCAAAAGTAAGTACGGCCGAGGGGATTGCCTAGGGGAGTGCATAGTAATTACGCTACATGTTGTAACGTACCTAGCCCGTAGGTCTGGATCTATCCCAATGTCTAAGTGATTGGAGAGTGTTATGGGAGTGTACTAGACTCTTGCATGCAGACTTTAGAAACTCTGTGCTTGTGGAAAGTGCACTTAATCTTGGATTACCATTATAT